>CM065686.1:3429249-3459249 GCA_017654935.2 Phymorhynchus buccinoides
CATTCCTGTATGACGGGGGTCTAAAAGAATATCATGAACGAAACAACGTGTAGTAGGATTTCATCAGATTCATGTGTTGTTGTTGTCGCACCTGGCTAAAAGACTCCAGGGACCATCCGAACCACTTAAGCACTATGGTACAAATGCATCAGCTATGGATGAGAACATTACGTGTGTGACCGTTTTTGATTACCCCGCCACGTGTGCAGCCACACTCCGATTTTGTGGGATGAGATTCGTGTAGCTAGTGGTATGTAATCAAACGAATGCCTTACTGTTACAGACGGCACAGCTGGACAGCTGCACGACCGAATGTGGATGTATGAAGCACGGTCTTTACTGAACCGTGAGGTATTTTGGGAAAGAGACATATTAAAGACAGTTCGGTGCCGTAGTTTACTGCATTTGTTGGTGCTTTGTGCTCATTCCTGTTGGGTGCATCTTTACATGGACAATGCCTGTTTTAGAAACAACCAGAAAGAGTTTGATAGAAAACTCTAGATACACTAGTTAGACCTACAGTTGGATAGAATAAAAGTGAATAAAAGTAGCCTACAGGCCTATGTCTTATAAAGATAGCAAAGAATCGCTCCTATTGAAAACCGGAAGTAGGGAAAGAAAAAAACCCATTTTTCACTTGTACCTAACTTGTCTTTTGTAAAGAAAAGAAACTTTTAACAAATATTCTAAGACATAATGTCATTTTAAGTGGATCCCACTGAAAGTGATTGAAACAATAAGAGAGAACCTAAGGCAAGTGCAGAAGGAGGAGGAGAAGAAGAAGAAGAAGAAGAAGAAGAAGAAGAAGAAGAAGAAGAAGAAGAACGATCGAACGAACAAACGAACAAAAAAATGTTATTTATACAAGGTAATGAGATAAACATCCGTGCTTTTTTCTACACTCAGCCCTTAAGATGACAAAGGAAAAGAAGAAATAAAAGGAAATCTGATAATAATAACCAGAAACACCAACATCAGCAACAACACCGACCAATGAAGGAAGGCTCAGACCCATCTGGCGCCGAGCAGCAGAAATAAATATGACAGCGTGCCCTGCACCCAATAAAACCCATCTCTTTAGAATAGCAGAGCGAAAATAACACCACGCAGACACTGAAAGAGCACGGCCTATATATAGCATGGACAAATATTAGACATGCAATCCGGGATACGTAATCAGTCGTTTTAGCAACAGAACAATAAGACACTGATTCGGAACAGAATAGACGATTTTCTAAAAAAACCCACTAAGGGAGAGCACTTCGTGAAAATTAGCATGTTCGGAGGGTGATTGTTACCGTCTGAGGGGGCAATTGCTATCATACAGTCTTGACACCTGTGGGGTCCCCCTTACCAAAAATACCTCACAATAAGTGGTACCATTGTAAATAACATATTAACGGACAGAAAGTTACCACTTTTAGATTGCTATCGTGCATTTTTGGAAAGGGGTGACTCTTCAGATGTAAAAAAATATACATGATAGCAATTGCCCCACCCACCCACCCCAGATGGTGATCATCCCTATTTGGGGATCTACCTGATAGTAGAGTAACTTCCCCTGTTTGACCGATTGAATTAGGCAAGATCACTCCCACTAAGATAACTCTCCTTAATAATTATGTCCGAACAATTCCTGTTGCGAACTTTTTTTTTGTTGGTATCCTTTCTTTCAGACGTTTTTGCAAATGTGGACGTAATAAATAAATAGTCCCACTGGAAAGATCTACGAACTTTGTAAGGCTAACGGCGTGGGTAACGTCTGTTGCGAGAACTGAACGGGTTAGGCTAAGGAAAGGGAGGTGTGAAGTCAAAATGTCATGCAGTGAGTCAATGATTTCTGCCTGTTCAACAAAACAAATATTTACGTATAATTAAAAGACAACGGTTTAAAAACAAACATCCCATCTTTAGAAACATTCTTCCATCAACCCGTCTTCTAATATGGACCGAAGGAAACACGAGCTAATCTATCTCTCAGCGACATTATTACTTTTACAACATGGCGGCTCTGCTTCCCTCCTCTCTCTCTCTCTCTCTCTGCGTATGTGAACTTTAAACATGGAAGCAGCACCTGCTTCCTCTCTTAATGCGCATGTCAATGCCCGGGTCTCCAATACCCAGCATCTCTCTCTCTCTCTCTCTCTCTCTCTCTCTCTCTCTCTCTCTCTCTCTCTCTCTCTCTCTCTCTCTCTCTCTCTCTCTCTCTCTCTCTCTCTCTCTCTCTCTCTCTCTCTCTCTCTCTCTCTCTCTCTCTCTCTCTCTCTCTCTCTTCGTAATCCGCGTTGATGAGGCGTACGAAAGTGGTGCTGGTCACACTAATTAGGGGGTAGAGAGAAGACAATAACAGCGGGATAGAGAGGCAGCAGAAGCAGACAATAACAGCGGGATAGAGAGGCAGCAGAAGAAGACAATGGGACAAACAACACCTGACCGGAGCCGCGCTAATGCACTGTCCACGTGATTTCATTTCTCTGTCCATCCACCACGATGGGGTCTTCTGGGTATACGACTATGCGCCATCTTGCACCGAATGTTGCTACGGATAACTCGCGCGTTAAGTGCCTGAAGGTCATCCATTCTCTGTTGGATGAAAGTCAGAATGTCTTATCGCCAAAGGAATAAAGGAAGCTGATGTTGCCTTCTGACTTTCACCCTAGAACAAAGATAGTACCTTCTGGCTTTTAATCTACCGAATGATTCACTGAAAAGAACAGCACTCAGACTGAGTGTATTGCGGACAGAGCACATAATCAGGAATAACGAGAGGCAAAGCCTTCAAAGCTCACTCGTTTTCTGTTTTAGGAGATAGATCTAATTGCCAGATACCAAAAATACAACATTTCTTATTTACATATTCTGTGAAACACATATTAATAATCGAAATTAACCATCTTGTTCATTTTCTCCCCCAAAAGGGTTCTACTTCTAGTGCAACTTTTACCTGGGTGCCAGCACGTTGAGGTATTGATGGAAATGACTGGGCAGACAGAGTAGCCAGAAGAGGTGCACAACAAATAACTGGCTGTGAAAACATTAATATTCCTTTATTTGCAAAGAAATGTTATAGTCTTTTAGAAAAAGATAGCAAAACTCGCGTGGGCTGTAGTGTAAATTCACATACCTTTTGCCACGTTTCTTCTTAAATCATTTTCAAAGAAAAATGTATAGTTTATGTTTTAGACTTAAATATAATTCTTTAATTAAAATGTAAATATGTTAACACTGCAAGATGTATATGTGGGGAGAAACTTTTAACATTCCATATACTGTTTGGCTGTCCCCTTATGAGGCAGTACCTACCCATGTTAATACTGCAAGATGTATATGTGGGGAGAAACTTTTAACATTCCACATACTGTTTGGCTGTCCCCTTATGAAGCAGTACCTTCCCATGTTAATACTGCAAGATGTATATGTGGGGGGAAACTTTTAACATTCCACATACTGTTTGGCTGTCCCCTTATGAGGCAGTACCTACCCATGTTAATACTGCAAGATGTATATGTGGGGAGAAACTTTTAACATTCCACATACTGTTTGGCTGTCCCCTTATGAAGCAGTACCTACCCATGTTAATACTGCAAGATGTATATGTGGGGAGAAACTTTTAACATTCCACATACTGTTTGGCTGTCCCCTTATGAAGCAGTACCTACCCATGTTAATACTGCAAGATGTATATGTGGGGAGAAACTTTTAACATTCCACATACTGTTTGGCTGTCCCCTTATGAAGCAGTACCTACCCATGTTAATACTGCAAGATGTATATGTGGGGAGAAACTTTTAACATTCCACATACTGTTTGGCTGTCCCCTTATGAGGCAGTACCTACCCATGTTAATACTGCAAGAAGATGTATATGTGGGGAGAAACTTTTAACATTCCACATACTGTTTGGCTGTCCCCTTATGAGGCAGTACCTACCCATGTTAATACTGCAAGATGTATATGTGGGGAGAAACTTTTAACATTCCATATACTGTTTGGCTGTCCCCTTATGAGGCAGTACCTACCCATGTTAATACTGCAAGATGTATATGTGGGGAGAAACTTTTAACATTCCACATACTGTTTGGCTGTCCCCTTATGAAGCAGTACCTACCCATGTTAATACTGCAAGATGTATATGTGGGGAGAAACTTTTAACATTCCATATACTGTTTGGCTGTCCCCTTATGAAGCAGTACCTACCCATGTTAATACTGCAAGATGTATATGTGGGGAGAAACTTTTAACATTCCACATACTGTTTGGCTGTCCCCTTATGAGGCAGTACCTACCCATGTTAATACTGCAAGATGTATATGTGGGGAGAAACTTTTAACATTCCATATACTGTTTTGGCTGTCCCCTTATGAGGCAGTACCTACCCATGTTAATACTGCAAGATGTATATGTGGGGAGAAACTTTTAACATTCCATATACTGTTTCATTGTCCCCTTATGAAGCAGTACCTACCCATGTTAATACTGCAAGATGTATATGTGGGGAGAAACTTTTAACATTCCATATACTGTTTGGCTGTCCCCTTATGAAGCAGTACCTACCCATGTTAATACTGCAAGATGTATATGTGGGGAGAAACTTTTAACATTCCATATACTGTTTGGCTGTCCCCTTATGAGGCAGTACCTACCCATGTTAATACTGCAAGATGTATATGTGGGGAGAAACTTTTAACATTCCATATACTGTTTGGCTGTCCCCTTATGAAGCAGTACCTACCCATGTTAATACTGCAAGATGTATATGTGGGGAGAAACTTTTAACATTCCACATACTGTTTCATTGTCCCCTTATGAGGCAGTACCTACCCATGTTAATACTGCAAGATGTATATGTGGGGAGAAACTTTTAACATTCCACATACTGTTTGGCTGTCCCCTTATGAGGCAGTACCTACCCATGTTAATACTGCAAGATGTATATGTGGGGAGAAACTTTTAACATTCCATATACTGTTTCATTGTCCCCTTATGAAGCAGTACCTACCCATGTTAATACTGCAAGATGTATATGTGGGGAGAAACTTTTAACATTCCACATACTGTTTGGCTGTCCCCTTATGAGGCAGTACCTACCCATGTTAATACTGCAAGATGTATATGTGGGGAGAAACTTTTAACATTCCATATACTGTTTCATTGTCCCCTTATGAAGCAGTACCTACCCATGTTAATACTGCAAGATGTATATGTGGGGAGAAACTTTTAACATTCCATATACTGTTTGGCTGTCCCCTTATTAAGCAGTACCTACCCATGTTAATACTGCAAGATGTATATGTGGGGAGAAACTTTTAACATTCCACATACTGTTTCATTGTCCCCTTATGAGGCAGTACCTACCCATGTTAATACTGCAAGATGTATATGTGGGGAGAAACTTTTAACATTCCACATACTGTTTGGCTGTCCCCTTATGAGGCAGTACCTACCCATGTTAATACTGCAAGATGTATATGTGGGGAGAAACTTTTAACATTCCACATACTGTTTCATTGTCCCCTTATGAGGCAGTACCTACCCATGTTAATACTGCAAGATGTATATGTGGGGAGAAACTTTTAACATTCCACATACTGTTTGGCTGTCCCCTTATGAGGCAGTACCTACCCATGTTAATACTGCAAGATGTATATGTGGGGAGAAACTTTTAACATTCCACATACTGTTTGGCTGTCCCCTTATGAAGCAGTACCTACCCATGTTAATACTGCAAGATGTATATGTGGGGAGAAACTTTTAACATTCCACATACTGTTTGGCTGTCCCCTTATGAAGCAGTACCTACCCATGTTAATACTGCAAGATGTATATGTGGGGAGAAACTTTTAACATTCCACATACTGTTTGGCTGTCCCCTTATGAGGCAGTACCTACCCATGTTAATACTGCAAGATGTATATGTGGGGAGAAACTTTTAACATTCCATATACTGTTTGGCTGTCCCCTTATGAGGCAGTACCTACCCATGTTAATACTGCAAGATGTATATGTGGGGAGAAACTTTTAACATTCCACATACTGTTTGGCTGTCCCCTTATGAAGCAGTACCTACCCATGTTAATACTGCAAGATGTATATGTGGGGAGAAACTTTTAACATTCCACATACTGTTTGGCTGTCCCCTTATGAGGCAGTACCTACCCATGTTAATACTGCAAGATGTATATGTGGGGAGAAACTTTTAACATTCCATATACTGTTTGGCTGTCCCCTTATGAAGCAGTACCTACCCATGTTAATACTGCAAGATGTATATGTGGGGAGAAACTTTTAACATTCCATATACTGTTTGGCTGTCCCCTTATGAGGCAGTACCTACCCATGTTAATACTGCAAGATGTATATGTGGGGAGAAACTTTTAACATTCCACATACTGTTTCATTGTCCCCTTATGAGGCAGTACCTACCCATGTTAATACTGCAAGATGTATATGTGGGGAGAAACTTTTAACATTCCACATACTGTTTCATTGTCCCCTTATGAGGCAGTACCTACCCATGTTAATACTGCAAGATGTATATGTGGGGAGAAACTTTTAACATTCCATATACTGTTTCATTGTCCCCTTATGAGGCAGTACCTACCCATGTTAATACTGCAAGATGTATATGTGGGGAGAAACTTTTAACATTCCACATACTGTTTGGCTGTCCCCTTATGAAGCAGTACCTACCCATGTTAATACTGCAAGATGTATATGTGGGGAGAAACTTTTAACATTCCATATACTGTTTGGCTGTCCCCTTATGAAGCAGTACCTACCCATGTTAATACTGCAAGATGTATATGTGGGGAGAAACTTTTAACATTCCACATACTGTTTGGCTGTCCCCTTATGAAGCAGTACCTACCCATGTTAACACTGCAAGATGTATATGTGGGGAGAAACTTTTAACATTCCATATACTGTTTCATTGTCCCCTTATGAGGCAGTACCTACCCATGTTAATACTGCAAGATGTATATGTGGGGAGAAACTTTTAACATTCCATATACTGTTTCATTGTCCCCTTATGAGGCAGTACCTACCCATGTTAATACTGCAAGATGTATATGTGGGGAGAAACTTTTAACATTCCACATACTGTTTGGCTGTCCCCTTATGAAGCAGTACCTACCCATGTTAATACTGCAAGATGTATATGTGGGGAGAAACTTTTAACATTCCACATACTGTTTGGCTGTCCCCTTATGAGGCAGTACCTACCCATGTTAATACTGCAAGATGTATATGTGGGGAGAAACTTTTAACATTCCATATACTGTTTCATTGTCCCCTTATGAAGCAGTACCTACCCATGTTAATACTGCAAGATGTATATGTGGGGAGAAACTTTTAACATTCCATATACTGTTTCATTGTCCCCTTATGAGGCAGTACCTACCCATGTTAATACTGCAAGATGTATATGTGGGGAGAAACTTTTAACATTCCATATACTGTTTCATTGTCCCCTTATGAGGCAGTACCTACCCATGTTAATACTGCAAGATGTATATGTGGGGAGAAACTTTTAACATTCCACATACTGTTTGGCTGTCCCCTTATGAAGCAGTACCTACCCATGTTAATACTGCAAGATGTATATGTGGGGAGAAACTTTTAACATTCCATATACTGTTTCATTGTCCCCTTATGAAGCAGTACCTACCCATGTTAATACTGCAAGATGTATATGTGGGGAGAAACTTTTAACATTCCATATACTGTTTGGCTGTCCCCTTATGAGGCAGTACCTACCCATGTTAATACTGCAAGATGTATATGTGGGGAGAAACTTTTAACATTCCATATACTGTTTCATTGTCCCCTTATGAGGCAGTACCTACCCATGTTAATACTGCAAGATGTATATGTGGGGAGAAACTTTTAACATTCCATATACTGTTTGGCTGTCCCCTTATGAAGCAGTACCTACCCATGTTAATACTGCAAGATGTATATGTGGGGAGAAACTTTTAACATTCCACATACTGTTTCATTGTCCCCTTATGAAGCAGTACCTACCCATGTTAATACTGCAAGATGTATATGTGGGGAGAAACTTTTAACATTCCATATACTGTTTGGCTGTCCCCTTATGAGGCAGTACCTACCCATGTTAATACTGCAAGATGTATATGTGGGGAGAAACTTTTAACATTCCACATACTGTTTGGCTGTCCCCTTATGAAGCAGTACCTACCCATGTTAATACTGCAAGATGTATATGTGGGGAGAAACTTTTAACATTCCACATACTGTTTGGCTGTCCCCTTATGAGGCAGTACCTACCCATGTTAATACTGCAAGATGTATATGTGGGGAGAAACTTTTAACATTCCATATACTGTTTCATTGTCCCCTTATGAAGCAGTACCTACCCATGTTAATACTGCAAGATGTATATGTGGGGAGAAACTTTTAACATTCCACATACTGTTTGGCTGTCCCCTTATGAGGCAGTACCTACCCATGTTAATACTGCAAGATGTATATGTGGGGAGAAACTTTTAACATTCCATATACTGTTTCATTGTCCCCTTATGAAGCAGTACCTACCCATGTTAATACTGCAAGATGTATATGTGGGGAGAAACTTTTAACATTCCATATACTGTTTGGCTGTCCCCTTATGAAGCAGTACCTACCCATGTTAATACTGCAAGATGTATATGTGGGGAGAAACTTTTAACATTCCACATACTGTTTCATTGTCCCCTTATGAGGCAGTACCTACCCATGTTAATACTGCAAGATGTATATGTGGGGAGAAACTTTTAACATTCCACATACTGTTTGGCTGTCCCCTTATGAGGCAGTACCTACCCATGTTAATACTGCAAGATGTATATGTGGGGAGAAACTTTTAACATTCCATATACTGTTTCATTGTCCCCTTATGAAGCAGTACCTACCCATGTTAATACTGCAAGATGTATATGTGGGGAGAAACTTTTAACATTCCATATACTGTTTGGCTGTCCCCTTATGAAGCAGTACCTACCCATGTTAATACTGCAAGATGTATATGTGGGGAGAAACTTTTAACATTCCATATACTGTTTCATTGTCCCCTTATGAAGCAGTACCTACCCATGTTAATACTGCAAGATGTATATGTGGGGAGAAACTTTTAACATTCCACATACTGTTTGGCTGTCCCCTTATGAGGCAGTACCTACCCATGTTAATACTGCAAGATGTATATGTGGGGAGAAACTTTTAACATTCCATATACTGTTTCATTGTCCCCTTATGAAGCAGTACCTACCCATGTTAATACTGCAAGATGTATATGTGGGGAGAAACTTTTAACATTCCACATACTGTTTGGCTGTCCCCTTATGAGGCAGTACCTACCCATGTTAATACTGCAAGATGTATATGTGGGGAGAAACTTTTAACATTCCACATACTGTTTGGCTGTCCCCTTATGAAGCAGTACCTACCCATGTTAATACTGCAAGATGTATATGTGGGGAGAAACTTTTAACATTCCACATACTGTTTGGCTGTCCCCTTATGAAGCAGTACCTACCCATGTTAATACTGCAAGATGTATATGTGGGGAGAAACTTTTAACATTCCACATACTGTTTGGCTGTCCCCTTATGAAGCAGTACCTACCCATGTTAATACTGCAAGATGTATATGTGGGGAGAAACTTTTAACATTCCACATACTGTTTGGCTGTCCCCTTATGAGGCAGTACCTACCCATGTTAATACTGCAAGATGTATATGTGGGGAGAAACTTTTAACATTCCACATACTGTTTCATTGTCCCCTTATGAGGCAGTACCTACCCATGTTAATACTGCAAGATGTATATGTGGGGAGAAACTTTTAACATTCCATATACTGTTTGGCTGTCCCCTTATGAAGCAGTACCTACCCATGTTAATACTGCAAGATGTATATGTGGGGAGAAACTTTTAACATTCCATATACTGTTTCATTGTCCCCTTATGAAGCAGTACCTACCCATGTTAATACTGCAAGATGTATATGTGGGGAGAAACTTTTAACATTCCACATACTGTTTGGCTGTCCCCTTATGAAGCAGTACCTACCCATGTTAATACTGCAAGATGTATATGTGGGGAGAAACTTTTAACATTCCATATACTGTTTGGCTGTCCCCTTATGAGGCAGTACCTACCCATGTTAATACTGCAAGATGTATATGTGGGGAGAAACTTTTAACATTCCACATACTGTTTCATTGTCCCCTTATGAGGCAGTACCTACCCATGTTAATACTGCAAGATGTATATGTGGGGAGAAACTTTTAACATTCCACATACTGTTTGGCTGTCCCCTTATGAAGCAGTACCTACCCATGTTAATACTGCAAGATGTATATGTGGGGAGAAACTTTTAACATTCCATATACTGTTTGGCTGTCCCCTTATGAAGCAGTACCTACCCATGTTAATACTGCAAGATGTATATGTGGGGAGAAACTTTTAACATTCCACATACTGTTTCATCGTCCCCTTATGAGGCAGTACCTACCCATGTTAATACTGCAAGATGTATATGTGGGGAGAAACTTTTAACATTCCATATACTGTTTCATTGTCCCCTTATGAGGCAGTACCTACCCATGTTAATACTGCAAGATGTATATGTGGGGGGAAACTTTTAACATTCCATATACTGTTTCATTGTCCCCTTATGAAGCAGTACCTACCCATGTTAATACTGCAAGATGTATATGTGGGGAGAAACTTTTAACATTCCACATACTGTTTGGCTGTCCCCTTATGAGGCAGTACCTACCCATGTTAATACTGCAAGATGTATATGTGGGGAGAAACTTTTAACATTCCATATACTGTTTGGCTGTCCCCTTATGAGGCAGTACCTACCCATGTTAATACTACAAGATGTATATGTGGGGAGAAACTTTTAACATTCCACATACTGTTTCATTGTCCCCTTATGAAGCAGTACCTACCCATGTTAATACTGCAAGATGTATATGTGGGGAGAAACTTTTAACATTCCACATACTGTTTCATTGTCCCCTTATGAGGCAGTACCTACCCATGTTAATACTGCAAGATGTATATGTGGGGAGAAACTTTTAACATTCCATATACTGTTTCATTGTCCCCTTATGAGGCAGTACCTACCCATGTTAATACTGCAAGATGTATATGTGGGGAGAAACTTTTAACATTCCATATACTGTTTCATTGTCCCCTTATGAGGCAGTACCTACCCATGTTAATACTGCAAGATGTATATGTGGGGAGAAACTTTTAACATTCCATATACTGTTTGGCTGTCCCCTTATGAGGCAGTACCTACCCATGTTAATACTGCAAGATGTATATGTGGGGAGAAACTTTTAACATTCCACATACTGTTTCATTGTCCCCTTATGAGGCAGTACCTACCCATGTTAATACTGCAAGATGTATATGTGGGGAGAAACTTTTAACATTCCATATACTGTTTCATTGTCCCCTTATGAAGCAGTACCTACCCATGTTAATACTGCAAGATGTATATGTGGGGAGAAACTTTTAACATTCCATATACTGTTTCATTGTCCCCTTATGAGGCAGTACCTACCCATGTTAATACTGCAAGATGTATATGTGGGGAGAAACTTTTAACATTCCATATACTGTTTCATTGTCCCCTTATGAGGCAGTACCTACCCATGTTAATACTGCAAGATGTATATGTGGGGAGAAACTTTTAACATTCCATATACTGTTTCATTGTCCCCTTATGAAGCAGTACCTACCCATGTTAATACTGCAAGATGTATATGTGGGGAGAAACTTTTAACATTCCATATACTGTTTCATTGTCCCCTTATGAGGCAGTACCTACCCATGTTAATACTGCAAGATGTATATGTGGGGAGAAACTTTTAACATTCCATATACTGTTTGGCTGTCCCCTTATGAGGCAGTACCTACCCATGTTAATACTGCAAGATGTATATGTGGGGAGAAACTTTTAACATTCCATATACTGTTTGGCTGTCCCCTTATGAAGCAGTACCTACCCATGTTAATACTGCAAGATGTATATGTGGGGAGAAACTTTTAACATTCCACATACTGTTTCATTGTCCCCTTATGAAGCAGTACCTACCCATGTTAATACTGCAAGATGTATATGTGGGGAGAAACTTTTAACATTCCATATACTGTTTGGCTGTCCCCTTATGAAGCAGTACCTACCCATGTTAATACTGCAAGATGTATATGTGGGGAGAAACTTTTAACATTCCATATACTGTTTGGCTGTCCCCTTATTAAGCAGTACCTACCCATGTTAATACTGCAAGATGTATATGTGGGGAGAAACTTTTAACATTCCACATACTGTTTCATTGTCCCCTTATGAAGCAGTACCTACCCATGTTAACACTGCAAGATGTATATGTGGGGAGAAATCTTTTAACATTCCACATACTGTTTGGCTGTCCCCTTATTAAGCAGTACCTACCCATGTTAATACTGCAAGATGTATATGTGGGGAGAAACTTTTAACATTCCACATACTGTTTCATCGTCCCCTTATGAAGCAGTACCTACCCATGTTAATACTGCAAGATGTATATGTGGGGAGAAACTTTTAACATTCCACATACTGTTTCATTGTCCCCTTATGAGGCAGTACCTACCCAGTTTCCAATTACATGAAAATCCTTCAATCGATGATTTTAAAATCCTAATGTCAAATCACTTATTTTTGTCTAATGTATCAAAATATTTACTTCATAGCCCCATTGGTACGTTAGTGTGACCTTTTCATTTTTGTGTTTTTTAAACAGGAATAGGGCCGGACCTACGGGGGGGGGGGGGGGGGGGGGGGGGTTGGGTTAGGGGGCTGCAGCCCCGACCCTTTTTCCCTAAAAAAAAAAAAAAAAATGTCATGT
This sequence comes from Phymorhynchus buccinoides, assembly GCA_017654935.2. Classification (NCBI taxonomy): domain Eukaryota; kingdom Metazoa; phylum Mollusca; class Gastropoda; order Neogastropoda; family Raphitomidae; genus Phymorhynchus; species Phymorhynchus buccinoides. Next base: position 3,442,158 of record CM065686.1, read on the forward strand.
CGCCGAGCGGCAGCTAAATGTCCTCGCGGGCTATACCTAGCACTCATCAGCACCACCAGTTGACAGGTAAGCTTACTTAAAGGCAGGACAGGGATATAAAAGGAGGGACTGATATAGTCGCTGACTCGCATCCTGCGGTTTCAAGCTTCGACGCCATTGTTGCATTGTTGCTATGGTGTTTGACCGAGTAATGGAGGTAACCAACTCTAATGTTCACGAAGTGCTCTCCCCTAGTTACTTCTTCTTGGACGTAATACCAACAATATTGTCTGATCAGGTTCTCGTTTTCCTTGGACTTAAAAAAAAAAAAGTAGGCCTACACAGTACTAGTACAGTGATGCGCATTTCTGGGACAACTAATGGGACGATTATGGTGTCCTGGCTCTGCATTATCGGCAGGACAAATGTCCTGAACTTTCTGTTTCAATAGGACACAACATTCACAGCCCTAAATAACCATAAAATATATTTTAAATGACAACGTCTGCTTTTCTAAAGAAGATTGTTTGCTGTTCGCTTTCTTACAAAACAATAGGACACAAGTCCGCTTCAACGGCGATACAATAGGACAACTGTCCTGTAAGGGGTCAAGACAATAGGACACAAGTCCGCCTCAACGGTGATACAATAGGACAACTGTCCTGTAAGGGGTCAAGACAATAGGACACAAGTCCGCCTCAACGGTGATACAATAGGACAACTGTCCTGTAAGGGGTCAAGACAATAGGACACAAGTCCGCCTCAACGGTGATACAATAGGACAACTGTCCTGTAAGGGGTCAAGACAATAGGACACAAGTCCGCCTCAACGGTGATACAATAGGACAACTGTCCTGTAAGGGGTCAAGACAATAGGACACAAGTCCGCTTCAACGGCGATACAATAGGACAACTGTCCTGTAAGGGGTCAAGACAATAGGACACAAGTCCGCCTCAACGGTGATACAATAGGACAACTGTCCTGTAAGGGGTCAAGACAATAGGACATTTGCAAATTTGATAGGTAATTGACCGACAATTGATAGAAATGTGTATTGTTGTTAGCATTACTCGACCTTTCATCAATTCCAGCTAAGCCATGTGCCGAGTTTTAACACAATTGTTCCAGAGACTTAAAAGCATTTGATATTTCACACACGCAATACGAAGCACTCACGTAATTATTTTACAAAGTACAGATTTACCCTATAAATACCTCCAATAATTATCCAAAAATAAGGTCTTAAGTGGGAGGGAGTTGTGATAGGGATGTAATTTTAATGCTTACAAAGAAGGGCAATGTCTCAGAGAAGTAGGTCTTAAGTGGGAGGGAGTTTATGATAGGGATGTAATTTTAATATTTACAAAGAAGGGCAATGTCTCAGAGAAGTAGGTCGTAAGTGGGAGGGAGTCTTAGGGAGGGACTTAATAGGGAGGATCCACTGTATTGGGGTTGGGTGTCTTCCAAATGGGGTCCATTGTAGTTTGATTTTGAGACAAGAAATGAGGAATGAAAAAAGCTCCAAATCCCAAGGAGTGCTAAGATCACGAAAGAGAGAGAATGTGTGTGTGTGTATTGTGTGCGTGTGTGCCTGCGCGCGAGCGCGCGCGTGTGTATGTGTATGTGTGTTGTTTGCTTGTTTGTTTGCGTGTGTGCCCGCGCGTGTGTGTGTCTGTGTGTGTGTGTGCATATGCATAGGTAAGTGTGTATATGTGCGCACGCGCATGTGTGTGTGTAGGTGTGTGTAGATGTGTGTAGGTGTGTTTTGAGAGAGAGAGAGAGAGAGAGAGAGAGAGAGAGAGAGAGAGAGAGAGAGAGAGAGAGAGAGAGAGAGAGAGAGAGAGAGAGAGAGAGAGAGAGAGAGAGAGAGAGAGAGAGAGAGACGGATGGAAGAAAATTTCGAGTCAGGGTGTGCTTGGCAACAATGATAATGGCTGTATATTGTACACATACTGAATATGTTTTAATGTTGCAACAACATATTTATGCTTTATTTAATTATTTAATTTTGTTGTTTTACCCACACATATCTAATTTTATAACTGCGCGCGCGCACGTCTGTGTGTGTGTGCACGTGTGTGTGTGTATGAGAGTGTGTGTGTGCGTGCGCGCGCGCCCGCGCGCGTGTGTGTGCGTGTTTGGGTGTGTCTGCGATGCTTATGTGTGTGTCTGTATCTGTGTGTTCTAATTTAAATTGAATTGTTTTTCATGTTTTAGAAATTTGTCTTTAAATTTAAACTGTAAGAATGTTGGTTCTTTGATTGGCTGTTAGGTGGACGGTGTTGGGAGGTGGGTGGGTGGGGGGATGAATGCAAGAGAAAATGTGTGCGTGTGTGTATGTGCGCGCGCGCGCGTGTGTGTGTGTGTGTGTGTGTGTGTGTGTGTGTGTGTGTGTGTGTGTGTGTGTGTGTGTGTGTGTGTGTTTGTGTATGTGTGTGCGTGCGCGTGCGTGCGCGCGCGCTTGTGTGTGTGTTTATTTGTTGGGGTGTCTTTGTGTGTGGCCATTTTTCACTCTTTCACCATGGTGGCATAGTGATGGGCAAGTTATAGTGTGACTGGCCTTTCGCTGTGTTGCCGTGGTTAGGGGTGGGGAATGTTCACGCGTGCGGTCTCTTTGATGTGTATGTATGTATTGTATTGCATTGTATTTTGTATTATTTTATATTGACTGCAAGACACATTTCCTTGTTTTAAAAAAAATGGGGACAATACATTATTGATTGGTTGATTGATTGATGTAGATAGCGCAAAATTGTTTCCATCTGCCTCTGAAAGATCTACTTTACCAATCTTACAGTATTCGGTTCTAAAACATGATCGATATTCGATATGCTTATGTTAAGCTTGTATGACATTGACATTTGTAAGGGCCGGTGGCCTGTAGAACTTAAACTTTTGTTCACTGCTCATTGCTCATCGTCTATTTCTGTCTCTGATTTGTGTGTGTAGAAGTGCAATGAGATCCATCTAAAACTATCCTATCAGTCTGGCCCTGAATTTCGTTTCTGAGTGCATCGTTTCTGGTTGCTAATGGGCTCGGCACACGCTGCAACTTTTGCTAGTTTTACCTGCAACTTTGGGGTTGCAACAGTTTCATGCAACATACAACAAGGTTGTAGGGTTGCTGTTGTATGTTGTAGGGCGGTAGAAAGCAATACTATCGTTTCCTCGATGTTGCAGCGTGTTGTAGGTTGCAGCCAATCAGAGCGTCGATTCGTATGTCGTCGTATTTGCATCACAATGGCGGACGAGATCGGTTCAGCGTGCGAAAACAGCAAACTAATTGACTTAATTCGTATTTTCCCATGCATTTGGGATGTGCATTGTGCAGAGTACTGTAATCGGGACATGGCTCGAGAAGCCAAAATCTACATATGCCGTGAAATGGGCGGCACCATGAATGGTGAGTATTTGTATGGTATGTTCTCTGTGTCAATCGATGTAGATCAAACCCAAAACACAAGTACTGAAGTAGTAGGCCATGGACTGATGGAGTGAGTGATGGACACTACACATTGAGTAAATTATTATAGGATCCGTGCATAGGCCTATGGGATTAGTAGGCCTATCTTCTTCTTCTTCGCAGTTGTTAGCCACAATCAACACACTGATTATTGACATAATAATGCGAATTGCCTATGATGTCAGTTTGAGTTTTTAGAAGTAGATCTACTTGATCACCGATCACGGATCATCGTTTTGATCTATACAGTAATTAATACACTATTTTCTGTCAGTGTGGGCATGTCAGTTTACACGAGTAGTCTGCATACGATACATTTTAGAACACTAGACCATCTAAAAGAATGTGCAGGGGGTCCCAGGGATGCACTAGAATTTCTAGTAGAAACCTTTTTTTAGCAATGCCACTGGGACCCTCTATCCCACCCCTAGGACCCTCTATATTGTAACTTATGTAAGTGAAGGAGTCTATGGGAGGAGTGTATGGGACCCTTTTTTTGCGGGATGATTGGGAGCCCTGGATTGTGTGCAGTTGTTAGAATAGGCCTACCAAAAAAGATGCATGTTCATTTATTGCTGGAAAATAATAAGTGATGTAAATTATATGACATCTATATATAGGACAGTTGTGGAATGGAATCAGATGACTGACGCCTCCATCGAAGCAGTATTATCAGCGCTGTGCAGCGCCCCAGGGCTTGCACCAACTAAATTAGGGATCTGGGGCCATAGATGATAGACTAGGATAGTGGTAAATGAACGGCAGGAGCTGTGCCACTGCCAGTCGGAGTTTGTCTCCGGTGACCACTACGTTAGCCGGATTAGTCTTGCCCGGATACTATGAAAGAAAAGCTTATCCAAATTTGTCTCTGTTTATCCAAATTTCTCCCAGATCTCTCTCTCTCTCTCTCTCTCTCTCTCTCTCTCTCTCTCTCTCTCTCTCTCTCTCTCTCTCTCTCTCTCTCTCTCTCTCAAATATGTGTGTCAAAAACTCATAGTCATGATACATACCGTACATTTTTACGGCAATAACAGTTAATACACATACATGATACACATACTGACTCTCAATCTCATGTGCGCATAACTCATAATATGCCTGCATCAGTACATGCATAATGCATTGTATTGAAATTTAGGTTTAAAGTTTATTATGGCCCATCACTTTATTTGTCTCTCTGTCAGTTTGTGACTGTGAGTCATACACACACAGACACAGATTAAAGATATTCATGCTGTAGGAATACGCACAGTAGGAATTTGCGCAGTATTTTTAGGAGTGCCATGCAGTAGGATTAGCACAATAGGAATTCGTGCAGTAGGAATTTGCACAGTGTTCACTATGAAGAAGAAGATTTTTATTGCGAGTTGAGCAGAAATCTTTTTTAAAAACAACAATGTAAGGCCACTCATAAGAACTTCATGAAATCAATAGAACTGGAGAGATTGTTAGTGTGTGTGCTTTAGTCAGCGTGTGCATGTGACTTTTTGTGTGTATGTGTCTGTGTTCGTGCATGTGCGCGTTCGTGGCAAAAAAACAAAAACAAAGTTACATTCAAACACACACACACACAAAGAAGCATACACACATACAGAACAAGCTCTTTCCTTATTAAATCCATTCCCTCCCCCTTACACCCAGGAAAAAGAAATAATTGTTTTTGTTATGTTTTTACAGAGGAAACCATGATGAAGAGGTACAGAAGCTTGAGGACACAGTATGTCAAGTATCTGAACATTTATCTGGCGTCCAAAAAAAGTGGAGCTTCTACCAGTGACATCAAGGAGCCCTCCTGGAAGTACTTCCAGCTTTTGAATTTCCTCCGGCCGTGCGTGACTTCACGCAAAGGAAGGGATAATATGGTATGCATATTAATTTAATGTTTGTTATGCATTGTCATGATGCATGGGAATATTGGGATAAACAGACATAAGTCGCTCGGAATGCTTTTTAGCAACATCCAAGAAGTCAACAACATAAAAATACCCAATTTCAGTTTAGGGCATAATTTGTTTGCTTTTTACCACCAATATCCATAACATGAAAGACAACGTTGAATGGTTTGTTTATGTTATTTTTAAAAATCAGTATCATTAGAAGCAAAGACAGAGCAAAAATTCTGTCTTTTAGATCCAATTTCTGCTGAGATCTTGACTATAAAACTTTGGTAAAGGTTAAGATCTGAACCCAACCTCCCCCCTTTTTCTTTCCAAACATAAAGCTGTATTTTATTAACATTTCTACTAATTATCTTTTTGGAATACTAACCCTAACCCTAAAACCCTCCCCCCCCCCCCCCCCCCTAACCCTCCCCCCCCCCCCCCCCTTCTATAAGACGGAAAAACGCAATGAACCACGACTATGACGAATGCCGCGATGTACTGCACTAAATAGGGGGGTAGGGTTAGGGTGGAGGGAGGGTGAGAGAGATTAGTACATGTATTTTGTATTAACAGTCTCACTTATTTTTAATGTTTATATTCATTGATACTTGTCTTCATGTTGATTATTCTTGGCTTGACTTTAATGTGTATGTTTATCTGTATGTTAGTGTTTAGGCCTTTGTTCAGCGCTTTGAGCTCCCTGCAGAGGGAGTTAAGCGCTCTATAAATGACCAGTATTATTATTATTTTTCCAAAAAAGATAATTAGGTGAAAATGTTCATAAAATACAGCTTCATGTTTGGTAAGAAAGGCAAAAACGGGAAAATTTAATTAACCGAGAAATGTAGGGGGGAGGGGGAGGGGGGGCACATCTTGACCTTTACCAAAACTTTAAAGTGATATAGCATGGAAACTGGCCAAGATTATTACCGGTAAATTCTGTTTTCTCTGTTTGCATTTGGAACTTTTGCTTCATCTTTTAGAATCATCTCAATTTGTGCCCAAATTCCAGTATGTCTGTTTTTCCTATGCACTATCTCACAATTATTGCTTGCATCAAAAGCATATTTTGTGTTTTAAATGTGAAAAGTGTAAAGGATAGTTTATATGGCTATGCCTACACACTCCCCCATGCGCACATGTCTCATGGGCATTTTAATTTATCTTACACACACACACACACACACACACACACACACACACAGCTGAGAGGACTAAGCTCTAGTCACAGATAAATGTTTTGGGCCTTTATGTTTAATGGTACATGAGGTCATCTGTTTTACACACAAATTACATTCTTAAAGAGACTTCCTAAGATGTGCACAACTTTCAGCAATTCCACCAACATACACATAATTATTGTTTGACACCCGATCACCCACAGATTTTTATACTAGCCAAAGGCTAATGGGCTAGTAGGACTAAGGTTTTGGCCAGCCCTGAAGTTTTAAAAATAAACCACACACACCGACACACAAAAGTAACAACAAACAATCCTTTCAACAAGAAAACAAACAATCCCTACAACTAGTACAAGACAAAAATTATGCCTTTATTTTTAGCGAAGCGCCCACCATGGACGAACCCTGACTGGCACTGCTCCTTCTTCTTCTGATTGGGGATGTTTATCCTGCCCCACGCCCAGTCTTCGTTTACACTGCTATCGGCGTACAGATGCATGCTTGTGAGTTCGTGTCATCCATTCCACCAGCACACACTGCCTACTCATACAGAATAGTGGAATGGGCTTTAAACATGCGTGCAAGATTTTGTGCGTGTGTTCGGTTTTAGGTCATATCCAGCATATTTAATATTTTATTTATTATTTCATACCTGACCCAAGGAACCGTAGAGTTACAGCCAGTCGCTCCTCAGGCTTTATGGATTGCCGCATCACTGTGTCTTGTCGCCGAATGAGCGGATCAACCAAGACTCTCAACTCGTCAAACTGTTCAACAGTCATCCGCACACATTGTTTATAAGCTTTTGGGTCTTCTAACGCAAGTTCTTGCATTAATGTGGCGAACGCACCCAAACTGTTGCGTCTCTTTATCCACTCTCTTGTCCACATTCTTCTTCTTGAACTCTGATCCGACAAAATAACAACAGTAGCAGCAGCAGCAATGATCAGATCGTCGTATTCATTTTCATTATCATCACTCTCGGAGGAAGCCATTTTGTTGGTAACCTTGGTAAATTAAAATACAGTATGACGAATAGTCTACCAAAACAGGAAAAGGAAAAAAAAAAAAAGACGCTTGAGAGGCCGCGAGGCCTAGTCGTCTTTATCTACCTGACCTGACCTGACCTGTTGGAATGTAAGCCAAAGGAAGTTACCGGGAAAGTCTCGCGATATAATTTTCCATATATGGCAAGGGTGTTACAAGGGTGTTGCATCAAAGTTGTAGCGTGTGCCGCAAGCACTGCGATTTCAACTGCAACTTGTTGTATGCAACTAGTTGTATCAACTAAAAAGTTGCAGCGTGTGCCGAGCCCTTAAGGACTCGTAGTCAGTCTGATGGCTCGGTAGTCAAGGAAACCAGCTCGCACTGATTGAGAAATACCACCCTTTGATTGGCTGGCCCCTGAATAGAGGTGGTGGTGGTTGGTTGATGGTTCGTTCCACAAATGCTCATTGTGTAGCCGAGCGGAGGTTGAACCCCACTTTCTTATCCCGAATGGTCGCTTCCACCACGGCGAATTGGCTGATGGAATCCAAGTAGTACACCCTATGAACTATCGTCTTTCACGTGTATGGGTTTGGGTCTACATTGGTGCGTCACAGAGGACACCGCTTCTGATGATAGATGCGACATAAACATGGTCGTGTATTTATTATTGGTGTAGGCCCCTATGTCATTTGGCAATCTTGAGATTATTGTTCAATGGTTCATTTGTCTTCTCTGTTTCAGGCTGCACTATTACATTATGAGGTCCTTTGCTCCAAATGGTGTTTGTTAATCGTTGGTTGGCATTAGCTTGTAGCTGGGGCCAGCAGCTACATGAGAGCTGTAAAAGAGATGATTTTCTACAGTAATGTAAAATCATGGTACTTGTGGAAAGTTATGATTCTCAAACAAAGGGCCTTTGCACCGGCTCTGGTGCTGCAGCCAAAGGGATGGGTTGGCCTTTGGGGACTTTCCCCCAACACTAGCAGTCCTCAAGTCCCTTTAGCTGAGGGAGTGGGGATGTACCCTGGGCAAGGCGTCTCCACTGTAAACACATTCTAGCCCAGCCCGCCGGAATAGCATCTGCCCCCTCTGCTATCTGGTAGTCATGGTCGGAAACGACTGACTGGCATAAATACATTAAATGACGACTCAATACAAACTTCCGCCAAAGTGGCAGCTCAATTGCAATTTATTGAAACCCCCAAAATACGGCTTGTTGGTAAAGTTAACATCAAGTGTAGTCTACTTGTATGAGAGTCCAGATGCAGATAAACAAACACACAAACAGAAAGACAGAGGAGGGATAGAATTGAATATTCGTAAAATATACACTATTTTGGTCTGGATAATCTTTGTTCTGTGGGCTTGTTGGAAAGCAAATGCCATTAACTTTTGAGTAGTAAAGTAGAGTGTAGCGAGTAAGCAGAAAAGTATGCTTTATCCGAGTTACAAAAAAAAGCAACTTTGTTTATTGTTTTTGTTTTCTTGTGGGAGTAAGCATATCCTTTAATTCATATGTTTAGGTAGGTTCTTAAAATGTTCTTCTGAGATGATAATAATAACTCTGGTCATAGTCTATGTTCAGCTAGGTTCTGATATTGCCTCTGAAATGATAATAACTCAGGCCATATTCTATATTAGCTAGGTTCTAATATTTCCTCCTGAGATGAACATAACTGGTCATATTGTGTTTAGCTAGGTTCTGATATTCCCTCTGAGATTAGAATAACTCGGGCCATAGTCTATGTTTAGCTAGGTTCTGATATTTCCTTTGAGACGATAATAACTCAGGCCATATTCTATGTTTAGCAGGGTTCTGATATTTCCTCGGGGTGGGTGGGGGGTAGGGGGTGGGGGGGGGTGGGGGCGTTGTAGCGTTGTAAGAGAACAATGAACTAATATACACGAAATGCATTACTAATATCAGTAACATCACTTCTAATCTTATCAGTTCTAATATGTTTCCATGTTAATGTATAATTAGCAGCACTCGTACCAGAGGTGACTTTATCGTCATGCTATATGGCTGTTAATTGTTCTTCGTATGGAAAATGCTGTAAAACTCATGAAGTATGCTCAGAAACTCTGCTCTGAACTTGCTGCCAGTTAAACAGTACAGGTAGAAGTTGGTGGAACTGTTGGTGTACCACAGAACTAGCGCCACTTGTCTGACCACATGAAATTGTCCATTGGTTATCGGATCAGCCCAGTCTACATACTCCGATGATATCATATACATATTTATCGGTGAAGACAAAGCGACAAAACAAACACTGGCAGCAATCAAGGTGACAGTCAGTGAAGACACTTTCTGTTGTCTAGAATCCTGGCTGGCTTGTTGTACGGAAAGGCGTTTGTTCATTTTGACAGATTGGACCAGAGTCCACAGCAGAATGCCGTTGCTTGCAGCCAACACTACGAAAGGTAACATACACATCCGAAACAAGTCTATCCAAGGCCAAAGGAAATGGAAAAACCATACGTATATTTTGGATTCGGTCCTCCAACAATACCCTCGTACAAGATCGAATCCGTACAAGACGTGACTGCTGATCAGGGTGACAATACAGATGAATATGCCAGCAGTGGCTCGTGACTTTCCCTTTGTCCACACAGTATCGACGCGAAGTGGCCACAGCACAGAGGCAGTTCTTAGCACGGTGAGTGACACCAGCATCCAAGCTGACAAAGATGGCGTCAAGGCGATGGTAAAGTAAAAAAGCTTGCACTGCCAGGAGCCCCTGAGATTGAAATAGGCTACACTAAAATAATCGTTAAGCAAAGCACCAATCGGTCGTGCCAACAGAAATATCTGATCAGACACAGATAGAACTATGAAGAAGACGCCTGAGGTGGATGCAGGCAGACGAAGAATTATCATAATTAGCATGATATTTCCGTAAAGCCCCAAAACAGACAATACCGGTCCGCAAATATCCCAGATCACATGTTTTAGGTTTATATAGGGTAGATTTTGCTCGTACCAAGTGGCTCTTATAGGACGGTCTGGCTTCTCCATTTCACAGGTCATAAAGAAGACAAGACTCTGGAAATAATAGCTGGGTTTATTGAGTTCTGCGATACTTGTTTAATAGTCTACCTTAAGGACCTGTCTTCGTGAAGCCAAGCTTGCTGAGAGTAGAGTCCTGGTTCCACAATGCTGTGACGATAAATCTGTTCATACATAGACACAGCAACACAGCCGCTTTTATCCCAGCCACTGCGCAGGTGCCCAATGTCTGTTAGCTATAACGCTAATGCTGATAAGGAAACAGGGAAGACAAAGAGAGCAAGGGATATTAAACGAAAGTGAGAGAGAGGGGAGAGTGAGAGATAAAGGAAGATAGAGGGAAGGAGGAGAGAAACAGCTAAACATTCACACATGTGCACGCATCGCATGGGGGGGGGGGGGGGGCACACAGAGAGAGAGAGTTATCTAGGAATGACATTTCTTGTTCCTACGACATAATCCGATAAACTGTTGAAGTATCTTTAGAAGCTCTGCCCTGACCCTGGTGTCAGTACAACAGTGCAGGTAGAAGTTGACAGCAAAGTTACTGTACCACACGACCAACGAGGCATCGTGCAATATCCGGTATCGTCCACTTTCTGCTGGGTCGTCCAAGTCTGCGTAATCTTTCATAACTAAACATATTGTGAAAGGTGTTGTCAGGAGAACAAAACGCATGCATGAAGCAATCAAGATGACAGTCAGTGAAGACACTTTCTGTTGTCTGGAATCCTGGTCAGTTTGCTGTGCAGAAAGACGTTTGTTCGTTCTGACAGACCTGACCAGTGTCCACAACAGAACACCGTTACTGACCACCAGCAAAATGAAAGGAAGCAAATGAGTTTGAAGTTGGCGAATCCAACGAAAGTGTAGTTCTAGTTTAAGCTGTTTGCAAATTCCATCGTTAACGCGATATCTTCTGAGTATGTAGCCATTCATCAAAATGAGAGTGAATATCACTATGCTAGCGGTGGCTCGTGATTTTCCCTTGGTCCACACAGCACTGACACGAACTGGCCACAGCACAGAGGCAGCTCTGAGCATGGTGAGTGACACCAGCATCCATGACGACACAGGTGATGATGTGAAAAATACAATCCTATTAAGCTTACAGGTCCAGGTGCTGCGGTTTTGGAATTGCATAATATCAAACTGCCGATAGAGCCAGCGTTCCAAGGGGCCTGTTATCAGCAGCAGGTGATCAGACACGGCCATCACCTTGAAGAGAACAGTGAACATGGATGAAGGGAGGCGACACAGGATCAGCATTATCAGAAGATTCCCACAAAACCCCAAACCTACCACAACAGGATTCCCAACACCTTCAATCATGTACAAAATATCTCCATAGGGTTGATTTGAGTCGTGCAAAGCGTTAACTTCGGAATGGTCCGACATCGTCATTGTGCTTGTCAGTTTTAAAGATCGGCACGACTGTTGCTACGTTCGCTTCAGTTGCTATCTTGCAGTTCCTTAATTCACACAGCAGACTCTCTTCGTGATAATGATACAGGATCAGACCCTATATATTACAATATGATCAAGCATTTTCGACATTGGTCCTTATCAAAGCTGTTACTAGAATGTTATCAGTTTTGTTGGAAATATTGGTATGGTTTACATAGATTGGAAAAACAGCTCTGGGCATTCCAGTCTTAAAGCACGGTAAACCTATAAACAATCCTGGTAGTTTCTCTCACATTTCCTTAAGAATATACATCGGAAATGTTTCGAAAGAATAATCAAAAATAGGTTAGATAATTTCCTTGAAAAACAAAAGTTGTCAAGCTGGTTTTAGGAGGAGTAGGGGAGTCACTCATCACCTTGTTCATTTAACATTTCATGTCAAAAAAGCTTTAGCTAAGAGGCACTCTATGCTTGCTACATTTGGCTATGCTCACATGGCATAGGATTGGGTTTGGCATTTTAAGTTATTATATACAGCTTATAAGTGAAACAATTCTGTGGAGAACCAGAAAACAGTGGGTGTTCAGAGGAGAATCCCCCCTCAATCAAGCGTTTCGACCCTGAACTCCTTACACTGTAAAGGGGCCGGACCACACCCAGGTCATGACTCTGGGTGCCCCTCTGCCATCAACACTTTTCCTCACAGAACAACGCCCCTGACGGGATTCTAACCCATGCCAGTCACCCATTTACAAGTACTGACAAGGCCCCACATTGCTTAACTTCAGTGTTCGCACTCCGACAAGTTTCCAACGAGCTATGGGCTTTGGCTAATGTTGGAGGGGGAACCTAAGCCATGTGAAGTTCACTTTCGTTTCCCCTCGCCCATATCCATCTTGAGCTTTTCTCAGCTGCCTCTGACATTCCTTTCAAGGCTCTTGTCCTCATCTTTCTGGATATTTAGATTTGTTTCATGAGGTCGAAGGCAGACTGCCTACACATCCCCTCGCTCCAACTTCTACAGCAAAGACTTTTACATGGAAGCCAGATTTCCTCAGGTTGTTGGCAAGACTGGCATACTTTTCAGTCTTGTGCATATGTGCATGTTCTATTGTGCTTTCCTATGACACAGTTCGATCAGGATCATTCGTTTCGACAGACTGGAATGGAGCACTACGTCAGGTCTCAAGCACTTTTTTTTAGGGTTTTAAGGTGCTTTGTTCCATTCTGGAAAATCTGCTGAGCATTCCCAGCCTTCTGCGCCATCGAGCAAACTCTGCTTTTGTGTCCTTGCAGGTGCTGTGTCTCTTGGCCATGGTTTGCCACCTATGCAGAGTAGAGCGTTACTAGCGGGGTTGCTGTTGGCGTTGGTTTTCATTTGGCAGCACTTACCGTAGGTAGGTGGGAAGGTATAATGTAGGAATTCAAGGCCGTTTAAAACAAAATACTTTTCTAAAAACATTCCTGTCAAAAAATGGAACAATCCAAGTAAATGCAAATGAAGTTATTTCGAGTCTTAGGGTTCTAGATACGGGTGTTCCCCAGGGCAGCATCCTTGACCCTACCCCATTTCCTCCTTAAATGTCATATTAACAATATAAATGCTACACGTGGTACGTTGGTTGTGTATGCAGACGACATGGCTCCCGGGCATTTGGCCGAAAAGGGACATTTGATAAATGATACGTGCAGTGTTATGTGTATATACTGTTTGTTTTATATTATGATGTGTTTTTGCATTTGTTGATAAACACCTACACGTGAGAGGCTTTAGACGGCAGGGGGGGGGGGGGGGATGGGGAGGGGAAGGGGGGGGGGGGGGATGCAGGGAGGCATATACGCTCTTTCGGGATGCTTACGAAACGACTAAGAAAAAGAACTAAAGAAAATTGCGTGCCCAGTCGGCCAGATGTCCACAAGGCCATTCAGCCAAATATTCAGTCGGCCAAATGTCCATCGGCTAAATGTCTGGCCACGGACAATAATTATAGTCCCATTGGTAACATGTACTTTATAATATTTCTAAGAAAACAAAAGAAAAAGAAATCTTACTGTTTCTCAATTTTAAGAAGAGGCTGACGATATTTCCGAATACATGAAGTCAAATGATTTTTGTCCGTCTGCCAATGAAACAGTTATTATTATCATTACAAAGAAAACGATTGATTTTGAATGTAAACAAGCTGCTACGATCAGATGGTAATTTGGTATTTGGCATATTCTTGTCACAAAGACTTAACGCTGTGAAATTCGGGCTGCTCTCACAAAGTGAAGCGCCTACCCATTTTTTTTTGGGGGGGGGGGGGCAGAGTGAGGAGAGGGTGGGGGCAGACTTGGTAAATCTAGCTATCAATTTGGTCATACCAGGCATTCCAATTTATCCCTGCTCGTATGGACTTTTAACTGCCGTGGGATTCATACGTGCACGGGACAGACTTGCGTTAAGTCCCCACCCGAAGAACCTGACGTTCAGTTTGATTTTAATGTCGCACTAGAAAGAAATAAGGGCGAGGCCGGGATTCAAAGCCGGGTCACGACTCACGCTGCAGTCACGCATTCAAATATGTAGGTGAACGTCTTAACCACTCTGCCAACTTCCTTCCTGGATGCCTGCAGGAATTGCCTATCTGACTTCTTTATTCCTCTTGAGATAAGCACTTCTTGCAGGCAACCCTCGATTAGTACTATTATTTACTCAAGTAAACGAGTTGAGTTTCTTTCAAGCATTCCTATGATAAAATTGTGGTAGGAATCTCGTACACGTTGCTTCTGGGTTAGTTCGTTCAGTTCATCACCAACAACATCAGGACTTAGTGGCCTCTTCTGTCTGGTTTGTTCTCCTTTCCAAATGTCTCTCTCTGTTCTCTCCCTCACTCCAAACTCTCAGCATTCTTCCTATGCTATCTCTGTATATCTACGTGTTCGCCTCATATATAATAAATTCGAGTACCTGGGTACAGGGGATTTTTTTTTCTCACTCTGCACTAGGCTTTACGGTCTGAACGTGGAGTCTTTCGGATGAGATGATAAACCGAGGTCCCGTGTGCCCATGCAATTAGCACACGTTAAACCCAGTGGCAACGAAAAAGTTGTAATTTGGTCAAAATTTACCTCCTCTTCCTTCTTCATCAGTCACACAAAAATCGCATGCAAAAAAACACCCCAAAACAAAACAACAACAAAATGGCTCTCCAGGTGGGAGCAACCCGAATTTCACAGAGACGGCTCTGCGACTATAAAGTACCAAAATACCGTTATGCTATAGTGTTCTGTTATTCTTTTTGCATGGCAAAAACACACACAAACAACACAATGGTGTCAGTTGCTACTATGCACTTTTCTAGCGTGCAGAGAGTTGAAATAATTAATCGCTCCAAACATTAATGCAGTTTCTAAAATTTTGACAAATCATTTCTTAAAATATATTTTAGAATGTTGCATGGAAATATAATTTCGAAATATGCAATTTGGCTTAATTTTAACAGTACAAGACAATAGCCTGAGCAATGTATAGAAGCGTTGTATAAGAAACGAGAAACATTTTTATTAATATGTGAAGCGTCAGTGTGCTCTAGTGGATTTGAATCGCACTCAGAATCCTTTGTGTGAGGACAAACATCTTTTCTTCGTATTTGCCTGAGTTACAGCTTACTTCAGGGAGTGATTTACGTGCGATGATTGTCACCCTTCTTCAATCCCTCAACTCTTGATTTACTGCTGTCAAGATCTTCTTGCTGCTGCGATAAATTAAAAACAAAAAAACAAAAAAACCCATAAGTATTCAAGCCGTTAATTAAGCCCGCATTGAACTTTTAAAAACAAGGGTTGTAGCAAACATAGCAGGCAGAAAGAAGCCAATAACTGAAATCTCTCTCTCTCTCTCTCTCTCTCTCTCTCTCTCTCTGTCTCTCTCTCTCTCTCTCTCTCTCTCTCTCTCTCTCTCTCTCTCTCTCTCTCTCTCTCTCTCTCTCTCTCTCTCTCTCTCTCTCTCTCTCTCTCTCTCTCTGCGTGTTTCAATTAACGTCTATCCACTTCTCGTGATGTGTGTGTGTGTGTGTGTGTGTGTGTGTGTGTGTGTGTGTGTGTGTGTGTGTGTGTGTGTGTGTATGTGTGTATGTATATATATATATATATATATATATATATATATATATATATATGTGTGTGTGTGTGTGTGTGTGTGTGTGTGTGTGTGTGTGTGTGTGTATGTGTGTATATGTATATATATATCTGTATATATATATATATATATATATATATATGTGTGTGTGTGTGTGTGTGTGTGTGTGTGTGTGTGTGTGTGTGTGTGTGTGTGTGTGTGTGTGTGTGTGTGTGTGTGTGTGTGTGTATGTGTGTGTGTGTGTGTGTGTGTGTGTGTGTGTGTGTGTGTGTGTGTGTGTGTGTGTGTGTGTGTGTGTGTGTGTGTGTGTGTGTGTATGTGTGTGTGTGTGTGTGTGTGTGTGTGTGTGTGTGTGTATATGTGTGTGTGTGTGTGTGTGTGTGTGTGTGTGTGTGTTTAAAAAGCTTCATTGATATGCTCTATTAGTCGTAAGAAGCAACTGTTGTGTTTTTGTTGATTTTTAAAACGCGTTTGATTCAGCTCAGACTGGAGACAGGGATTATGGCAAGGCTTGTTGCAGAAGGCGTGAAGGGAAAGATGTGGAGAGCTATCATGAATATGCATCAGCAGATTAAATCGTGTTTCTTTATAAATAGGAAACAATCTGAATATTTTCGTAGTTTTTGGGGTGTTTGTCAAGGTGAACAACTTTCACCTTTGTTATTTTCTTTGTGTTTAAAGTAGCTTGAAAAATATATCACAGATCGCAACTGTACTCTTTTGAATATTGATTTAAATCTTCCTTGTTCAGATTTATTAGGTTACATTAGTTTAATATTACTTTCATATGCTGACGATGTTGTTATCATTGCTGATTATGTTCATGGTTTACAGCATGCCCTTGATGTATTAGCTGAGTATTGTGATAAATGGAAGCTTAATGTCAATGCAGCAAAAACAAAGGTTGTAGTTTTCAATAGATGAAGAAATCCTATAAATGTTTTTTTAGAAACCAGTGCATTGAAACATGTGTTACTTTCAAGTATTTAGGTATGATTTTCAGCAAAACAGGCAATTTGTGACTAACCAAGCGCAATGTGCGATGTTTTTTTATTTAT
>CM065686.1:3464249-3466749 GCA_017654935.2 Phymorhynchus buccinoides
CTGCTCATTTGACCCGTTATGTTAGTTCTATCAAGTTCAAGTTAAGTTTATTTTCCAAAAAACCCTAGGGGCACAAGAAAACAATCCCATGCCACAAACAGAAGACACGGGAAGCAGAGTCAGCATAACAGAAAGGGAATTCATCGTCGACTTCCTTTACAATTAGTGTTAGCTCCCTTTTATTTGACGTCAACACCATTCACAAACTATGGAGGAAAACGGAAAATGATCTAAGAAATGTATATGAATAATCCCCGCCCAACCTTTTATATTTCTCTCTCTGTCTGAATATCTTTCTATCTCTATGTCTCTCTGTCTCTGTCTCTCTCTGTCTCTCTCTGTCTGTCTGTCTGTCTGTCTGTCTGTCTCTCTCTCTCTCTCTCTCTCTCTCTCTCTCTCTCTCTCTCTCTCTCTCTCTCTCTCTCTCTCTCTCTCTCTCTCTCTCTCTCTCTCTCTCTCTCTCTCTCTCTCTCTCTCTGCACGCGCGCACGCGCGCGCGTGTGTGCGTGTGTGAAAAGAAGACACGTAGCTGTAATTGATTCCACCCAAAAATAATCCCTCTTATTTAAAATCAAAGTCGCCGTAGCGTCTCGGTCAAATCTGAGATTAATCATCATGACTCCACGACCTCAGAAAATAAGAAACAAGCAGCTTAAATGTGTAATCTTCCTTACTTTCTGAAACTGAACGGAATCTGATTCTCGCTTTTTCTTTTAGGAACTGTTCATAATTTCTTGATTGGATGGAGACTATGGCAGCATAGTGGATTCGTTTGTGGACTTTTCTTAAAATTGCAAGTTATCTACGAAGGGACGTACTTTGTGACCAGAAAATGGGAATCTGTGCCTTAGGCTACTGCCTGTCTGTCTGCCTGTCTTCTAGCCTCGAGCTATTATTTTGTTTATATTTATTTCTCTGTCTGTCTGTCTTTCATGTGATTATCAGCTCATCCGTTATATCAGCGAATTTAGCGACCCTAATAACTATTTCAAATTTGATACATTGAATATCAGGCTCCTCTGTATTGATTTCGATTTAAGATCCTGAAAATTTCAACAAAGAAATAAACACAGAAATAAGCAAATAGATAAACACACAAACAAACAAACAAACAAACAAACAAATAAAGAACGCAACACACACACACACAGACACACACACACACACACAGTGACACACATACACACACACAGTGACACACACACACACACACACACACACACGCACGCGCACACACACACACACACACACACACACACACACACGCACGCGCACGCACACGCACACACACACACACACACACACACACACACACACACACACACACACACACACACACACACACACACCTATGCACACATTCATAACATCTACAGCAAGTTGATCTCAACAGTCAATAAACACATTTTTTTAAATAGGCTAATACTATGTCTCCAGAAGCTCCAAGATTTCAAAACTCTAAAATCACAGAGAATACAGCTAAATGGCTTGATGCTTTTCTTATTGTTTTCATGTAAATCTTTCGACCTGGCTGATTCCGTAAAAAAACCAAATCTTAGGCGTGAGAACGCCATATCACCAGCCGCACGGCACCTTTCTGTTCCAGTGACCTTGACCTTTGACCAACGACCTTCTTTCGTTAACTGGGCCTAGATATCCTAACCACCTATGTGCATGCAAAACCTGAGCCTCCTGGCCTAGGCCCCATCCTTTCCAACGTAACACACCTAGATAGTCAGCCAGGAAGGAAGGGACAGACATCGCTAAAAACACATTATCAGCTCTGCTCAGCGGCTGGTAACATTATTGTCTGCAGTTCACGTCGTGTGTCTGTATGTGTGTGCGTGCGTGCGTGTGTGTGTGGCATATGTGTGTGTGTGTGTGTGTGTGTGTGTGTGTGTGTGTGTGTGTGTGTGTGTGTGTGTGTGTGTGTGTGTGTGTGTGTGCGTGTGTGTGCGTGTGTGCGTGCGTGTGCGTGCGTGTGCGTGTGTGTGTGTGTGTTGTGTGTGTGTGTTGTTTATGTGTGTAGGTTGTTGTGAATATATGCTGTTATTTTATGCTTGCGAATTGTGTGACAATGCATACGTGTATTAGGCCTACTATAAGTAGTAGTAGTAGTAGTAGTGGTGATAGTAGTAGTAGTAGTAGTAGTGGTGATAGTAGTGGTAGCAGTAGTAGTAGTAGTAGTAGTAGTAGTAGTAGTAGTAGTAGTAGTAGTAGTAGTAGTAGTAGTAGTAGTCACAGCAGTTGTTGTTGCTGATTGTTATGTGCATTTTTACCGGCCAAACGATGTCTGACCGGTATTGTTTTGTCTGCTGATGTTATTGGATTTTTGTTTCATGGTTTTATTCCATTTCAATTCTGTGTAAAGCGCTTTGTAGCCTACATAGTACGATAGGCGCTATATACATTTTTCTCATTATTATTAGTATTATTAGTATGACTTGTACAGACACCAATCAGACACTTTCGGTGTTGGATATTAATCGGTGATATTGCT
>CM065686.1:3471749-3474249 GCA_017654935.2 Phymorhynchus buccinoides
ACATTAATTATGTGATTTTTGTGACATTTTGTGGGTTTTTTTTGTTGTTGTTTTTTTGGGGGGGGGGGGGGGGGGGGTGTAAGCTTAATTTGTCTTTAAACTTTCTACTCTAAAGAAAAAAAGCGCCGTTTTCATGAAAAAGAATTGGTGATGTTTTCTTTTTCTTTTCTGTTTTGTGCTTTGGTTTAACATTAGGAACGGTATTTCCGATTATTTATTTTATCGTGCTTTGTGTGTATCAACAAGACACAGTTAGGTGATGTTACAGTCTTTCATTGTATCAGGCTTTTACAAAACTTATGGATTTTCCTACTTATGCACACACACAGGCGCGCGCGCATTCACAGAAATATGCATGCGCATACAGACGCAGACGCAGACACATGCACACAGAGACACACACGCGCGGGCGCGCGCACTCTCTCTCTGTGTCTCTGTCTGTCTCTCTCTCTCTCTCTCTCTCTCTCTCTCTCTCTCTCTCTCTCTCTCTCTCTCTCTCTCTCTCTCACCCCTGTGGTAATTCTCTCTCTCTCTCTCTCTCTCTCTCTCTCTCTCTCTCTCTCTCTCTCTCTCTCTCTCTCTCTCTCTCTCTCTCTCTCTCTCTCTCTCTCTCTCTCTCTCTCTCTCTCTCTCTCTCTCTCTCATATTTAGCAGTCATTTGCAGTTTATTGTCGGTTTATTGTCTCATCCGAAAGACTCCACGTTCAGACCGTAAGGCCTAGTGCAGAGTGAGAGGAACAATCCCCTGTACCCAGGTTCGAACTTGGGTTTATCGTGCACGAGGCGAACGCATTACCTCTGTGCAGCTCTACACCTATGTGTATAAATTGCAGTATAAGTGTGATGTTTTGCTGAAAAAAACAAGTTTATCAAGCAATAATTCTCAATGTTTCATTTTCAAGACCCCCGAACTGAATAGTATAAACCCACACAAAAAGTAATCACGTGAAGCAAACTAATGAAGAACAAACACAGTGACCAGCTAAACTGAATGCCTTTAGCAACAACAGCAACAGCAACACAAAGAACAAAACACATTGAATACTGATATAAAATACAATACAAGTTGACTAGAAACTCTGAAGGTAAGATTTTTTTATATTAAAAGATGCAATACTAACACTAGGAAATATTGTTTTAGTAACAGAGTTGCTAATATTTGGAATGACTTGCGATTTGACTTAAAAAGTGCACCTAATACTAACAAATTTAAAAATCGTCTTGATAATTCTATTAAATTTATATATATTTTTAGAAGCTTTGCCCAATAACTAGGAAAATGTAACTGTATAAACCTTGACCTGGAAGGACAAAAAAGTCTGATATTGTTAACGACGGGACTGCATGGAAAGCTTAACGGCTTGTTTTGTCCCTATACTACTACTACTACTACTACTACTACTACTACTACTACTACTACTACTACTACTACTACTACTACTACTACTACTACTACTACTACTACTACTACTACTACTACTACTACTACTACTTCTACTACAAATCACGAAATCAAACAACAACGCGCATGACAACAACCACAATCACCCAAACTCTAAAACAGCATTTTGTAAATGGGAATATCATTTTTTTGTATATACATTTGTTAGCCATTTCTTTGGCTTCGACGCCTCTATGGTCATTTCTCATCACTAAATCAGATTGCGCAATAAAAAACAAACAACAATCTGAAACACATTCTTTGAATGATGTACGCTTTAAAACAAAAATCTGCTTTTCAAAAAAAATTGTCAGATTTGAGTTGATCGTTAAAATTCATTCGATTGTATTACTTTTTAAAGTTGATTACTGTTACCTGGTATTGTATGGTCTATAGTTAAAGCCAAGTCACGAGCGTCCTACCGTTGAATTAGTGCTATAACCCCCCTGGTACGATATTAGTAACTTGGTGGTACGAATTCCGTAACAGGTCTTGTAATTCGTCACCTTTTGAAGATTTTTTTTTTTACTATTAAGCAAAAAGTACAAACATTATCTTTATAATTGTAGTATATAGTTATAGCCCTCTACCAGCAGTATCCATCTTGAAAGTTTTATAGCTTTTGGATTATTGCCCTTAAGATAGAGATATCTATCCTTAGGAGGTACTATATCAATAAGTATCCCATATTTAATTTATTTATCAATGATGTGAATTAGATGATCTTTATAAAAATAATACTTTCATGAAGCTTGAAAATTGATTCTTACCGTTTATCAAATGCAATGCTTTATTGTAATGCATACTATTAAGAAATACTTCCACAAGTGTCTATGCTGTGGTGTTGCAAACTCTACGTAAAAATTGTCTAAAGCTTTACGTAAAATAGTCTTTCTTTCAATTTTTTTTAAAGCCACACACAACAGTTATTTCTTTCCATCTTTTTATGTTTCGTTGACGTATTTCCACATTGAAATTTTGTTTTGTTTTCTAATTTCGTTTTTTTAATTTTTAGTCACCATACAGAGTATCGCTCTTGGCGGGCAGAAAAGTGAACAT
>CM065686.1:3481749-3496749 GCA_017654935.2 Phymorhynchus buccinoides
ACCGAGAAACCATATCGTACGTCATTCAATCCAGCCTAAAATCACCAGAAAGAGAAACTTGCGCAAACTTACAAATGCATGTTAGTTAAAGTAAGGGAATGTAACTCTCTGTAATTAAAAGGAAGACCCAAGTCTGCTCCTATGGCCATCAGCCATACAGCACACAACAACAGTGGTGCAGAGGATTAAAAGGAAGACCCAAGTCTGCTCCTATGGCCATCAGCCATACAGCACACAACAACAGTGGTGCAGAGGATTAAAAGGAAGACCCAAGTCTGCCCCTATGGCCATCAGCCATACAGCACACAACAACAGTGGTGCAGAGGATTAAAAGGAAGACCCAAGTCTGCTCCTATGGCCATCAGCCATACAGCACACAACAACAGTGGTGCAGAGGATTAAAAGGAAGACCCAAGTCTGCCCCTATGGCCATCAGCCATACAGCACACAACAACAGTGGTGCAGAGGATTAAAAGGAAGACCCAAGTCTGCCCCTATGGCCATCAGCCATACAGCACACAACAACAGTGGTGGAGAGGATTGAAAGGAAGACCCAAGTCTGCCCCTATGGCCATCAGCCATACAGCACACAACAACAGTGGTGCAGAGGATTAAAAGGAAGACCCAAGTCTGCCCCTATGGCCATCAGCCATACAGCACACAACAACAGTGGTGCAGAGGATTACTAGGATTAAAAGGAAGACCCAAGTCTGCCCCTATGGCCATCAGCCATACAGCACACAACAACAGTGGTGGAGAGGATTTGTGCACAAACAAATCCAAACTTTATAAATGCATTTTTCTACGGGGTTTTACTGTTCTCTTAGAGCTACTGTTTTCTCTCTCTCTGTGTTGCTTTTGTTGATGATAACGTCTATGCCTATGACTATGACTACCAGACAGTTGCGAGAATATTTCCACAGGGAAATTGCCTAAGGTATATACCCCCACTCTCTTCGTCAAAAGAACAGTAGTGTTTTTTGGGAAGAGTCCCCCCCCCCGAATCCCCCCCCCCCCTCCCCCCGAGGCCAACCAAACCTTTTGACTGCAGCACGAGAGTCAGTGCAGATGTCTCCCAGTTGGAGAGTCATGGTCTTCCACAGAATTCTAAGCTGTGCCATGGTGTTCCGATGCTGTAGAAAATCATTTATGTGTTTAGCTCTATCATGTTACTATTGGCCCCTTACCAGAGGTTAATGTCAACCAGTGATGCAAGCCGTTTGAGTAAAGGGCTAGGATGATTAGTCTGATGGGGTATTATGCGACAATTTGTCAGATGACTTTAGAGTTTCTGAGCTCTTGATGATCAGTCAGCCATAACGCAAAGCGTATTTCAAGATTATGAAGAGGGGGGGGGGGGGGGGGGGTTGAGGGGGGTATTAAAAAAAGAAAGAGAGAGTAGCGGAGTCAGAGAGAGCAGAGAGAGAGAGAGAGAGAGAGAGAGAGAGAGAGAGAGAGAGAGAGAGAGAGAGAGAGAGAGAGAGAGAGAGAGAGAGAGAGAGAGAGAGAGAGAGAGAGAGAAAGGGAGAGAGGGAAGGGGAGAGGACGAATCAGAGAGACAAGATATAGAGAACTACAAATACATGCACATATTAAGAGAGAGAGAGAAACCAAACACTTGAACGCTTGAAGTGTTCAAGAGAGAGAGTTTTTTTCCACTATGCCGGAGAGGGAGGGAGGGGGGAGGAATGAGGGAGGGAGGGAAGGGGAGAGGACGAATAAGAGAGACATACTTAGAGAACTACAAATACTCACACACATTAAGAAAAAGAGAGAAAGAGAACACTTGAACGCTTGAAATGTTCCAGAGAGAGAGAGAGAGAGAGAGAGAGAGAGAGAGAGAGAGAGAGAGAGAGAGAGAGAGAGGGGAGGAAGGAGGGAGGGAAGGGGGTAGTACGAATCAGAGAGACATATATAGAGAACTACAAATACTCACACACATTAAAAGAGAGAGAGAGAGAACAATTGAACGCTTGAAGTGTTCGAGAGAGAGAGAGAGAGAGAGAGAGAGAGAGAGAGAGAGAGAGAGAGAGAGAGAGAGAGAGAGAGAGAGAGAGAGAGAGAGAGAGAGAGAGAGAGAGAGAGAGAGAGAGAGAGAGAGAGAGAGAGAGAAAGAGAAAGACGAGAGAGAGAGAGAGAGAGAGAGAGAGAGAGAGAGAGAGAGAGAGAGAGAGAGAGAGAGAGAGAGAGAGAGAGAGAGAGAGAGAGAGAGAGAGAGAGAGAGAGAGAGAGAAGAGAGAGAGAGAGAGAGAGAGAGAGAGAGAGAGAGAGAGAGAGAGAGAGAGAGAGAGAGAGAGAGAGAGAGAGAGAGAGAGAGAGGACAAAAGGAAGAGAGAGAGAAGGCTATTGGAAGAAGAGGTATATGATCTATTGTATGAAGCAGACGGAACCTCTTAGGCAGAAGTCATTTATCTCTCTCCCCTATCCTGTAGCCAACATTGTCACTTCATTTTACGATAATTGCTACGCCCCCACACAACAGTACTATTAATGATGCTTGCTCGAGTTTCTCTCACCTCCTTGACATCTTTATGACCTCTGATTAGCCACACACAAATCGGTCATCACTGATTTCTTTCCTTTAATGATTTATCCACAGTTCAAGCATTCCGTGCTTTTTAATTATACAGAAATAAAAATATTACAGCAAAGACCATTGACTATAAACAGTAGATCAAAGTAGCAAGACAACAAAGTAGCAAGACAACCAAGTAGCAAGACAACAAAGTAGCAAGACAACAAAGTAGCAAGACAGCAAAGTAGCAAGACAACCAAGTAGCAAGGTAGCAAGACAACAAAGTAGCAAGACAACAAAGTAGCAAGACAACCAAGTAGCAAGACAACAAAGTAGCAAGACAACAAAATAGCAAGACAGCAAAGTAGCAAGACAACAAAGTAGCAAGACAACCAAGTAGCAAGGTAGCAAGACAACAAAGTAGCAAGACAACAAAGTAGCAAGACAGCAAAGTAGCAAGACAACAAAGTAGCAAGACAACAAAGTAACAAGGTAGCAAGACAACAAAGTAGCAAGACAACAAAGTAGCAAGACAGCAAAGTAGCAAGACAACAAAGTAGCAAGACAACAAAGTAGCAAGACAACAAAGTAGCAAGACAACAAAGTAGCAAGACAGCAAAGTAGCAAGACAGCAAAGTAGCAAGACAGCAAAGTAGCAAGACAGCAAAGTAGCAAGACAGCAAAGTAGACAACAAAGTAGCAAGACAGCAAAGTAGCAAGACAGCAAAGTAGCAAGACAGCAAAGTAGCAAGACAACAAAGTAGCAAGACAGCAAAGTAGCAAGACAGCAAAGTAGCAAGACAACAAAGTAGCAAGACAGCAAAGTAGCAAGACAGCAAAGTAGCAAGACAACAAAGTAGACAACAAAGTAGCAAGACAGCAAAGTAGCAAGTACAGCAAAGTAGCAAGACAACAAAGTAGCAAGACAACAAAGTAGCAAGACAACAAAGTAGACAACAAAGTAGCAAGACAACAAAGTAGCAAGACAGCAAAGTAGCAAGACAACAAAGTAGCAAGACAACAAAGTAGCAAGACAACAAAGTAGCAAGACAACAAAGTAGCAAGACAACAAAGTAGCAAGACAGCAAAGTAGCAAGACAACAAAGTAGCAAGACAACAAAGTAGACAACAAAGTAGCAAGACAAGACAACAAAGTAGACAACAAAGTAGCAAAGTAGACAACAAAGTAGCAAGACAACAAAGTAGACAACAAAGTAGCAAGACAACAAAGTAGACAACAAAGTAGCAAGACAACAAAGTAGACAACAAAGTAGACAACAAAGTAGCAAGACAACAAAGTAGACAACAAAGTAGCAAGACAACAAAGTAGCAAGACAACAAAGTAGCAAGACAACAAAGTAGCAAGACAACAGACAACAAAGTAGACAACAAAGTAGCAAGACAACAAAGTAGCAAGACAGCAAAGTAGCAAGACAGCAAAGTAGCAAGACAACAAAGTAGCAAGACAACAAAGTAGCAAGACAGCAAAGTAGCAAGACAACAAAGTAGCAAGACAACAAAGTAGCAAGACAGCAAAGTAGCAAGGTAGCAAGACAACAAAGTAGCAAGACAACAAAGTAGCAAGACAACAAAGTAGACAACAAAGTAGCAAGACAACAAAGTAGCAAGACAACAAAGTAGACAACAAAGTAGACAACAAAGTAGCAAGACAACAAAGTAGCAAGACAACAAAGTAGACAACAAAGTAGCAAGACAACAAAGTAGCAAGACAACAAAGTAGCAAGACAACAAAGTAGCAAGACAGCAAAGTAGCAAGGTAGCAAGACAACAAAGTAGCAAGACAACCAAGTAGCAAGACAACAAAGTAGACAACAAAGTAGCAAGACAACAAAGTAGCAAGACAACAAAGTAGACAACAAAGTAGACAACAAAGTAGCAAGACAACAAAGTAGCAAGACAACAAAGTAGCAAACAAAAACAAACAAAACAAAAATTATGAACAAACAACTAAACAAACCGACAAACAAACCGAAAGAAAACAGACAGGAAAAAAACAAAAACATACAGGTTTTTTTTAACAATTTGTTCTTTATTGAAACATCCACAAATAAAATGGAATGTAGGTAAAGAAACAAAGCAAAAAAACACACCCACAAAAAACAAACAAGCAACAATCACCAACAAGAACACGAACAACAACAATACGAACAACGCCAACAAATACAACAACAACAAGTGCAACGCCGAGCGGCTGCAAAGTCCCCTCGCAGCATCGCCGAGCTACTCCGAAATCAGAATGTGTCGGCTGTACACATACATAAAAACGCATCAAAACAGCACGTAACTACATAAAAACACATAAAAACAGCACGTAACTGAATAGTTTTTTTATATAGCCTTGGGGTTCGGACCCGTGATTTGAGCGCGCGCGATCATGCGCACACGAGCGCACAGAAAAATTAATGACAACTGTGTTATAGACCATTCATCAAGAAATGTTGTGAAAAAAACTGCATTGAAATACGTGCAAAACTTCGCGAGATATTAGCGATTATGTGTTTCGGGGTTTGAACCCCGTAACTGGTGCGACCTTGACCTTAATGTAAAACTAAATACATCAGTGGATAGATGGCATCTTGGCAAACTAGTATACCAAATTTGATGATGATAGACTGAATAGTTTTTGAAAAAAACGGACGAATAGCCGGACGGAGGCACGCTGGACGGACGCCGCCGGACGGACGCCGCCGGACGGACGCCGGACGCACCAGACAAAAACAATAGTTCCCCGAACCTTCGGCTCGGGGACTAATTAAGAAGAACAAAAAGCAAACAATAAAAAGAGAAATAAACGACCCAAAACAGCGGTTATAACAAAAGACAACCCGGAAACAAAACAGGAAAGATAAATTCATATCGCAGTGATGCACATTAGAGACGGCAACACCTTTCCGCCGTTAAAGATGCACTGACCCACCACGATTAAGTCCCTTGTTTTGTTATGGGTGGCTGTCACCCATATACAAATGCCCCCAACTTGAAATTGAGGCTTCTCTTTAAAATCATGTTTTTTGTTCAATTTGGGGGCATTTGTATGGGAGTAAAACCTGGTCAAAACAAGATTCCTTACCAGCTATAAGAGGGAAAACACGTGAAACCCGTGATTTTGATACGTGATCTGGTGGGTCTTTAAGCTTAGCCGGAAATGAAACCGACCACTCATTCTTTGTCACTAAATTGTGCGTTTGCATGCTCTTTTACAGAAAGCCGTCACCCCCCGCAAACTCTTTGACATCTTCAGACAGAACCAGCCAGCCTCTGCAACTCTCAGACCAATTGCCCCGCATGCCGTATTGTTCGTGCATCATCCAGCACGCATCTAATCTGGACCAGTGTGTGTGTTTGTGTGTGGAGGCGACGATTCAATATCGGAATGTACCGTACCCACTTTCTCCTGTCATGGCCGCACCAGAGCCAGAGGTCATCACGTGACTGACAGCCAACCAATAGAAAAAAGGCTGAGGTTTTTGTTCTTGGTGTGTGCTGCAGTGAGGGACTGTGTTATCCAAACGACAAATTAAAACGGTATGCTAATGTGCTGAAATGAAAGACAGCCCGAGACGTACTGTGACGAAATAGACCAGCGGTTACCCTCTGCTGCTTCTGTCCAACGTGTTGTTTTTCCATTTAAAAACTAACGTGCATTTTTTTCAAACGATATTGGTGAACTTTACTTTTGCAAAGCGTGTACTACAATAATCCTCAATTTGTTTTAAACAAATAAAATAGGAACACTTTGTTTCCACATTTACCTATCTTATTTCTGTAAGACCTATAAAACAAATTGTTATATTGTGTTTTTCGTTCGCAACGGTTTTTTTGTTTGATTAACTTCTTGTGTTAAAAGATGAACACTTTGCTTCTAGTTTTACTTATCTTAGGCAATTTCTGTAAAACCTAAACAACATTTTTATTGCGGTTTTTTTTGGGGGCAACGATTTCAAAGTATTAACTTCTTGTGTCAAAGACCAATTTGTGTAAGCCTTTGTTGAATTGTAAGCTGAAGATTGTTTTTTGGAAACAGAAGAATTAGTTTTTTTTCATTTTTATCGTAATAAAAAAAAGTGTTTGTGGAGTGTACCAGAATTCTTTTATTTTTCTACCCGAGGTGCTTTGCGGAAGACACAGACTATGTCAGCGGTAAGTGTTTTAGAGAGAGAGAGAGAGAGAGAGAGAGAGAGAGAGAGAGAGAGAGAGAGAGAGAGAGAGAGAGAGAGAGAGAGAGTCAGACGTTGGGGTTCGTGTTACCGTCTCGGTTTGTTTGTTTGCTGTTTGGTGTTCTTTGGATCATGATTTATTTTGGTTTAGTTTGTTTGTCCGCTTATTTGTTTGTTTACTTTCTTTCTTTCTTCGTTTTGCTTATTTGGTTTGTTCCATCTTTCCTGCTTGTTATATGGCTGCTCTGCCTCATTGCCATTCGTTCGTTGTAAAGCAGACACCATTGTTACGGAGTGCTCTGTTCTTTGTGCTCAGGGGTTCCACGAGTCCAACTACACAGACAGTCTGAGTTCAGTCTCTTTGTTTTTCTGTCACTCTCTTTCCATGTCTTCATCTCTTTCTGTTTGTCTGACTACTTAGGCCGGGTTCACATTAGACGCGTAAGTTCCGTACGGAAAACCCTAAAATAAGTGGAAGAAAGAAGGATAAACGTTTACGCATATAGGGGAATTTCGGACACGTGCGCAAATCTTTTCCCTTCTTTGTTTCACTAATTTATGGATTGCGCACGGGTTTCCGCATGGGATATCCGCTTATGTGTATACACGGCCTTGGTTGTCTGTTTCTCGGTCTGATTCGATAGTAGTATAGTTTGTGACACTGGACACCCCAACCTCACCCAAACCTCACAAACGTCTTAAGAAAAGGTCAGTGAGAAGATCGATACCTGGTATGGACCTTAAGAAAGACAGGTCAAGATGGGTCAAGATGACGGGCGTAAGAAGGGGTCAGTGCGAAAGGGTCAGTTAAAGATCGATACCGAAGATAGGTCAAGATGAAGACGTAAGAAAGGGTCAGTTAAAGATCGATGCATTGTATGGACCA
The DNA here is from genome assembly GCA_017654935.2 of Phymorhynchus buccinoides. Taxonomy (NCBI): domain Eukaryota; kingdom Metazoa; phylum Mollusca; class Gastropoda; order Neogastropoda; family Raphitomidae; genus Phymorhynchus; species Phymorhynchus buccinoides. Next base: position 3,489,329 of record CM065686.1, read on the forward strand.
TAAGGAGATAGGTCAAGATGAAGAAGTAAGAAAGGGTCAGTTAAAGATCGATACCTTACGTTAATTTCACCTTCCATTGCGAAAAGAGAATAAGCCATTCTGTATGCATACTGAAACGACTGACCTTTTATAAAACCGACATTATATGTGAGTTAATGACCAAATCATGAGGGATAAGCGTTCTACTGGTAATGACGGGTTTGACATTTCGAATGCTAGACTATACGCGACAGAAAAAGATAGGCATTGTTTATCCGTGTGTGTGTGTATGATATGATGAATAAACTGTTTTGAATGGATCGGACAGTAACAGGTATATATATATTTTTTTTGTTGGGATGTGTGTGATTTAAAGCATAATGGAAGAATAATATTGACTGCTGATTTGTGTGTGCATGATCGTTTTTGATTGTTTCTTTTGTTTTATAGTGTGTGTATATATTCGTAGTGAAACGTAACGACATATAAGTATAATTGGTATTCATCGCTGGCTGACTTTGACACGATACAGCCCGTCCCAGCGGTCATTAAGTGAATGACTGATAATTGAGGTGGTTTTATGACGGAAAAATAAGCCTACGGCCTAGTGTGTGTATGTGTGTTTCTGTTTGTGTGGGTATACGGTGGGTTATATTTTATCAGTCTTTAGAAATAATGTAAAGAGGTTTTAAAATACAGGGATTTATGAGGGTTGAGATATTTCATATTAAAAAAAAAAGAGATTTGACCGTACAGGCTTAGGACTGTCGAATTATTTCTAGTAGTATTAGATAATAAAGACAATTGGCTGCATTAGACGATAGTAATGGTTTATTTTTACTTGTTGTTATTGTTTCTAGGAAGGCAGAAAGCTTAAATCAGTATGGGTTCTGTTGTTACCCGCTACTCTCATGTGGGACATTAGTTACTATATCTCTCTCTCTCTCTCTCTCTCTCTCTCTCTCTCTCTCTCTCTCTCTCTCTCTCTCTCTCTCTCTCTCTCTCTCTCTCTCTCTCTCTCTCTCTCTGTGTGTGTGTGTCTCAGTGTTCTTTTTAACCCTAGGTTGATCTTAACCATGATGCTCTATTCTTTTCATGTTTATGACTCTAAACGTTAAAGTCTGGTTTATGTCAGTTTCATAACAATAACCCTAGGTTGATCCTATCCATATCATCTGTGTCTACGACTCGATCTTAAAGTCTGGTTCTTTTCAGTTTCATGACAACAACCCTAGGCTGACCCTAACCCTACCCTCTTCGTACTTACGACTCTCTATCTCAAAACTCAAAAGTCTGGATTTTTTCAGTTTCATGACAACTGCCTCAGGCTGATCCTAACCCTATCCTCTTCGTGTTTATGGCTCTCAACGTCAAAGTCTGGTTTCTTTCAGTTTTATAGCAATAACTCTAGGCTGATCGTAACCCTATCCTCTTCGTGTTAACGACTCGGTCTCAAAGTCTGGTTCTTTTCAGTTTCACGACAACAACCCTAGACTAACCCTAACCCTATCCTCTTAGTGTTAATACTCTCGATCTCAAAATATCTGATTTCTTTCAGTTTCATAACAACAGCCTTAAGCTGAGGTTATCATCTTTATGATTGCGACTCTCGATCTTAAAGTCTGGTTCTTTTAAGTTTCACGACAACCCTAAGCTGATCCTAATCCTATCCTCTTCGTGTTTACGACTCTCGATCTCAAAGTTTGGTTTCTTTCAGTTCAATGTCAACATCCCTAGACTGATCCCAACCTTATCATCATCATGATTACGACTCTCGAAACTCTAAGAAACCAGACTTTGACGTTGAGAGCCATAAACACGAAGAGGATAGGGTTAGGATCAGCCTGAGGCAGTTGTCATGAAACTGAAAAAATCCAGACTTTTGAGTTTTGAGATAGAGAGTCGTAAGCACGAAGAGGGTAGGGTTAGGGTCAGCCTAGGGTTGTTGTCATGAAACTGAAAAGAACCAGACTTTAAGATCGAGTCGTAGACACAGTTGATATGGATAGAATCAACCTAGGGTTATTGTTATGAAACTGACATAAATCAGACTTTAACGTTTAGAGTCATAAACATGAAAAGAATAGAGCATCATGGTTAAGATCAACCTAGGGTTAAAAAGAACACTGAGACACAGAGAGAGAGAGAGAGAGAGAGAGAGAGAGAGAGAGAGAGAGAGAGAGAGAGAGAGAGAGAGAGAGAGAGAGAGAGAGAGAGAGAGAGAGACTTTGACACTTTGACACTTTGACTGTTTAATGTCATTAACAAAATGTTCTTATGACATGGGGGGAAGCATCATTTTCACAGTAAAGAACAAATTTTAACTAAATATAACTAATAAGGAAAAATAACTAAAAGTGAGAAATATGAAAAATAACTTTTCAATACATTTTATGCAAATCCTTACTATTGTAAACATTTTCTCATATTAATTTTTAGATTCGCTCTCATTCACTCTTTCTTTACAAATTACACCCACACCCACACATTCACTCACTCACACACACACACACACACACACACACACACACACACACACACACACACACACACACACACACACACACACACACACACACACACACACACACACACACACACACACACTCACTCACTCACTTTCACACACACACACACCCTTACTCTGGCCATCCAAAGTCACTGACAACATCTTCAACTACTAAACAATAATCCTTATCCTTCTGTAAGTACTTTCTTTGATCTAACTTTCCAAGCTTCTGATATAAATTTAGCAATGGAATTTAAGACAACTTCATCTTCCGATGCAAGCAAAGCAATTAAATCTTTTTCAACCATTTTTTTCTCAAAAACTGTACATCTGTTTCTAATAGTATCAAAAGCTTTACATTCAAAAACAAAATGAACCTCATTATCAATTATAGCATTACACATTGGACAAGGGGCATCAGTGGATGTGCCCGGTTGAAACCACTTTTTGTTTGCATTAAATCCAAAAGTCCGCAATCGAAAGCGGGCCAAATTACTACGGTGCCATTTGTTTGTTATAATACATATAAATTTTTCTACTTGAAGGACACTTTTGAAGGAAAAAACCCAGTTATATTTCTCACCGTTTTCCAAATCAGAGTGCCAATTTTGTTTGAAATTATCAATCAATCTTGTTTTAAACTCAGCAATAAAATAACTCCCTTGACCTACACTCTGACACATCCATACTATCCCAAAGCCATTTTCTGTCAAAACCTTTTTAACCCATGGTGCCCAGTTTTCATGTCCATGCTCCATTTCAATCAACATCATGTCATAAGCTTGTCGACATATTCTAGTTTGTGGTCGATTAAGTAATTTCAACCAATACTTTACACATTTTGAAAAGGTTTTAATGTACAAAGGATATCTCCCCGTTTCACCATATGTTAATTTATTTGAAGCGTGTATTGGCACATTAAGAAAACGCTTTATGGCATAGGTGTGTATTCTTTCCATTTGTTTATTATTATTTAGTCCCCAAATTTCTGCGCCGTATGTAAGAAGTGGTTCAATTTGTGCATCAAACATTTTAAAGAAGACTTTGTAGTCAATGCAATTCAGTTTCCTAAGGGTCTTGAGTATTTGTATAACACCTTTCTTACCTTTGCGACAAATTTCATTCCAAGATGAATTAAGACTTAATCTAGTTGTAAATAACAGTCCGAGATATTTGTATGAATTTATAACTTTTACTTCAGTATCCCCATAAAACCATTTTTCCCAAAAAGACAAATGACCCCCCATACGAAAAACCATAACATTTGTTTTTTGAAGGTTAACTGTAAGGCCCAAACGATTCGCTTCTTCTCTGAGGACATTTAATTGGTTTTGCAATCCAGAAATTGTATCAGACAAAAGAATGACATCGTCCGCAAAAAGCAATAAAAAGATTTCAACTGCATTAGAAATCATTTGAATACCATGCTTACCTTTTTTTGTTAATTCAATTGCTAATTCATTTATAAACAAGGAAAACATAGTCGGGCTCAGTAAACAACCTTGTTTAACGCCACGTGGGCAAGGAAAAAAATCAGTATAAGCATTCTTGTTGCGTACACAAGCCAAAACAGTTTCATACACACCATGAATTGCTTTATAAAGTTTACCATTCACTCCCGATTTTCGTAAAACATTCCACAACATATTACGATTCACCGAGTCAAACGCTTTCTGAAAGTCTACGAAAGCCACATACAATTTCTTATTCTTCAGTAAATATTTTTGAATTAAAGAAAATAATGTAAAAATATGATCTGTTGTACTATATTTAGCTCTAAAACCTGCTTGTTGTTCAATTTGTTTTTCTTCTTTATCAGCCCATGCTGTTAATCTTTTATTAAGTATATGTGTATACATTTTTACTAATAATACTTGTCAAAGCTATGCCGCGATAGTTGTCCGGATTATTTATGTCACCTTTTTTGTGCAGAGGTATTATTATAGATTTTGCCCATTGCAGGGGAAATAATCCTTTATCAAAGAGTCTGTTAAAAAGAACAACAAGAAAATCTATTACATCAGAATTTGCACATTTTAACATTTCTGCAATAATTTTATCTGTTCCAGCGCTTTTATTACATTTAAGTTTCTTGATGCCTGCTATCACTTCTTCTTTAGAAATACAATCATTAAATAAAGGTTCGCTGTCATCATCAGGGTTATCATCATCAACATAAATTTCATTGTCTTCTGAGCTTTGTACAGAGGCATCGTTGAAAACACTACAGAAATGATCGTGCCACTGCTGAAGAGAAATTTCATTATAGACAAAGCTTCTTCTATTAACACTGCGGATAACTGCCCAAAAAGACTTTGAGTCATTCATTGATTCATTTAATTTTGCTAACCTTATTTCATTAAATTCATTTTCTTTCTTTTGTCGAAGCAACACATATTCTTTTCGTTCTTTAACATAAGCCTCTCGTTTCTGCTTTTTATTATCTTTGTTCTTACACCTTTGAACTCTTTTCAACAATCTCTTCACCTCTGTTTTCTTTAAATCTCATTCCTTATCGAACCAATCGCTGCATGTTTTAAGTCTCTTACCAACAGTCCTAACCATGCATGCAGTAGCCCCATACAAAGCATTTACAAATTTATCCACACACAGATTTACATCAACCTTCATCAATTCATATGCATCGTTCAGACTTTTGAGTTTTGAGATAGAGAGTCGTAAGCACGAAGAGGGTAGGGTTAGGGTCAGCCTAGGGTTGTTGTCATGAAACTGAAAAGAACCAGACTTTAAGATCGAGTCGTAGACACAGATGATATGGATAGGATCAACCTAGGGTTATTGTTATGAAACTGACATAAACCAGACTTTAACGTTTAGAGTCATAAACATGAAAAGAATAGAGCATCATGGTTAAGATCAACCTAGGGTTAAAAAGAACACTGAGACACAGAGAGAGAGAGAGAGAGAGAGAGAGAGAGAGAGAGAGAGAGAGAGAGAGAGAGAGAGAGAGAGAGAGAGAGAGAGAGATAGTAACTAATGTCCCACATGAGAGTAGCGAGTAACAACAGAACCCATACTGATTTAAGCTTTCTGCCTTCCTAGAAACAATAACAACAAGTAAAAATAAACCATTACTATCGTCTAATGCAGCCAATTGTCTTTATTATCTAATACTACTAGAAATAATTCGACAGTCCTAAGCCTGTACGGTCAAATCTCTTTTTTTTTAATATGAAATATCTCAACCCTCATAAATCCCTGTATTTTAAAACCTCTTTACATTATTTCTAAAGACTGATAAAATATAACCCACCGTATACCCACACAAACAGAAACACACATACACACACTAGGCCGTAGGCTTATTTTTCCGTCATAAAACCACCTCAATTATCAGTCATTCACTTAATGACCGCTGGGACGGGCTGTATTCCGTGTCAAAGTCAGCCAGCGATGAATACCAATTATACTTATATGTCGTTACGTTTCACTACGAATATATACACACACTATAAAACAAAAGAAACAATCAAAAACGATCATGCACACACAAATCAGCAGTTAATATTATTCTTCCATTATGCTTTAAATCACACCCCCCAAAAAAAATAAAAAAAATATATATACCTGTTACTGTCCGATCCATTCAAAACAGTTTATTCATCATATCATACACACACACACGGATAAACAATGCCTATCTTTTTCTGTCGCGTATAGTCTAGCATTCGAAATGTCAAACCCGTCATTACCAGTAGAACGCTTATCCCTCATGATTTGGTCATTAACTCACATATAATGTCGGTTTTATAAAAGGTCAGTCGTTTCAGTATGCATACAGAATGGCTTATTCTCTTTTCGCAATGGAAGGTGAAATTAACGTAAGGTATCGATCTTTAACTGACCCTTTCTTACTTCTTCATCTTGACCTATCTCCTTATGGTCCATACAATGCATCGATCTTTAACTGACCCTTTCTTACGTCTTCATCTTGACCTATCTTCGGTATCGATCTTTAACTGACCCTTTCGCACTGACCCCTTCTTACGCCCGTCATCTTGACCCATCTTGACCTGTCTTTCTTAAGGTCCATACCAGGTATCGATCTTCTCACTGACCTTTTCTTAAGACGTTTGTGAGGTTTGGGTGAGGTTGGGGTGTCCAGTGTCACAAACTATACTACTTTCGATTCTCCACTATCTGTCTCCCTCTCGGTGTGTCGTTCTTTGCAGCTGTCTGTCTCCATCTCTGTGTGTCGTTCTTTGCAGCTGTCTGTCTCCCTCTCTGTGTGTCGTTCTTTGCAGCTGTCTGTCTCCCTCTCTGTGTGTCGTTCTTTGCAGCTGTCTGTCTCCCTCTCTGTGTGTCGTTCTTTGCAGCTGTCTGTCTTCCTGTCTGTCTGCTGCTTGTCCTGGTTGTATCTGTCTGTCTCCCTCTCTGTGTGTCGTTCTTTGCAGCTGTCTGTCTTCCTGTCTGTCTGTTTGTCCTGGTTGTATCTGTCTGTCTCCCTCTCTGTGTGTCGTTCTTTGCAGCTGTCTGTCTTCCTGTCTGCCTGTTTGTCCTGGTTGTATCTGTCTGTATGAAAATACTACTATTTTTTTCAGCAGTTAGTAGTATTACTAAGGTTTTCATCAGATAGTAGCTTGGCTTTACGACTATCTAGTGAAATGATTCCTGTGGGAAATTATGTCCCTCTCTCTCTCTCTCTCTCTCTCTCTCTCTCTCTCTCTCTCTCTCTCTCTCTCTCTCTCTCTCTCTCTCTCTCTCTCTCTCTCTCTCTCTCTCTCTCTCTCTCTCTCTCTCTCTCTCTCTCTCTCTCTCTCTCTCTCTCTCTCTCTCTGTGTCTAACCTCTGACAGTGGTCACTTTGGCCTAATTTTACCGTTTGAATGCTAATTAGTGTATTAGGAGATCATATGAACAATTGTTGATGTGGTTGACCAGTGGTCAGTGTCACTGACCAGTGGTCAATTTGG
>CM065686.1:3499249-3501749 GCA_017654935.2 Phymorhynchus buccinoides
TCTCTCTCTCTCTCTCTCTCTCTCTCTCTCTCTCTCTCTCTCTCTCTGTGACTGTCTGTCTGTCCGTCTGTTTGTCTGTCTGTCTGTCTGTTTGTCTGTCGGTCTGTCTGTCTGTCTCTCTCTCTCTCTGAACAAATTTTGATGTTGGTTGACCAGTGGTCAGTGTCACTGACCAGTGGTCAATGTGGCCTATTTTCACTGTTTGACTGCAAATTAGTGCATTAGGAGTTCAAATGAACAAAGTTTGATGTGGTTGACCAGTGGTCAGTGTCACTGACCAGTGGTCACTTTGGCCTATTTTCACTGTTTGACTGCAAATTAGTGCATTAGGAGTTCAAATGAACAAGGTCTGATGTGGTTGACCAGTGGTCAGGGTCACTGACCAGTGGTCAACCACCTTAAAAATTGTTCATTTGAACTCCTAACACACTAATTAGCTGTCAAACAGTAAAAATAGGCCAAAGTGACCACTGGTCAGTGACACTGACCACTGGTCAAACACATCAAACCTTGTTCATTTGAACTCCTAATACACGAATTTGCAGTCAAACAGTGAAAATAGGCCAAAGTGACCACTGGTCAGTGACACTGACCACTGGTCAACCACATCAAAATGTGTTAATTTGAACTCCTAATACACTAATTTGCAGTCAAACAGTGAAAATAGGCCAAAGTGACCACTGGTCAGTGACACTGACCACTGGCCAACCACATCAAACTTTGTTCATTTGAACTCCTAATGCACTAATTTGAAGTCAAACAGTGAAAATAGGCCAAATTGACCACTGGTCAGTGACACTGACCACTGGTCAACCACATCAAAAATTGTTCATTTGAACTCCTAATACACTAATTTGCAGTCAAACAGTGAAAATAGGCCAAAGTGACCACTGGTCAGTGACACTGACCACTGGTCAACCACATCAACAATTGTTCATATGATCTCCTAATACACTAATTAGCATTCAAACGGTAAAATTAGGCCAACGTGACCAGTGTCAGTGGTTTAGAGAGAGAGAGAGAGAGAGAGAGAGAGAGAGAGAGAGAGAGAGAGAGAGAGAGAGAGAGAGACAGAGAGGAGAGAGAGAGAGAGAGAGAGAGAGAGAGAGAGGGAGAGAGAGAGAGAGAGAGAGAGAGAGAGAGAGAGAGAGAGAGAGAGAGAGAGAGAGAGAGAGAGAGAGAGAGAGAGAGAGAGAGAGAGAGAGAGAGAGAGAGAGAGAGAGAGAGAGAGAGAGAGAGAGAGAGAGAGAGAGAGAGAGAGAGAGGAAAATAAAGAGACAGAGAGAAAGCGCGAGACGGAGATAGACAGAAGCACACAGAGAGAACCATAATTTCCCACAGGAATCATTTCACTAGATAGTCGTAAAGCCAAGCTACTATATGATGAAAACCTTAGTAATACTACTAACCCATGAAAATACTACTATTTTTTTCATTAGTTAGTAGTAATACGACTAACTGCTGAAATTAATAGTAGTCTTTTCATGGGCTAGTAGTATTAGTAAGGTTTTCATCAGATAGTAGCTTGACACACGTGCCCTTTACTCAAATAGCTTGTTACTACTCGTCGACGTTAGTCTGTTGGCCACTGCAACTAGGCTTATTAACGCCCTTGAAGGCAAGAGGTAATCCCTTGTTGGTCAGTATTCAAAAGGGCATTCACTCTTGCAAAAGGCAGCCATTCAGTGCCCCAAATAGGGTTATTGGCGAGAGTTATGCCCTTGTTTAGTCAGTACTCAAGCATTTCCCCCCACTCACCAAGGGAATTCACTCTTGCAAAAGGTGTTCTTTGCAGTGGCCAATAGTAGGGGCCAACAGTAAATGAGAGCTGTGCATAGACCATTTTCCACAGCATTGGAATGTCATGCTACAGCTTAGTCTTTCGTGGAACACTGCAACTCTCTAACTAGGGAGCATTTGCGCTGGCTCTAGTGCTGGGATTGTTTGGCCTTTAGGGACCTTCCCCAATATTAGTTATCCCCAAATCCGTTTTGGTCGAGAGAGTGGGGATGTACCCTGGGCAAGGCTTATCCGCTGGGCTAAACACATTTTAGCCCAGCCCGCCGGAATAGCAGCTGCCCCCCACCTGCTATCTGGCAGGGAAGCGACAGACAGGCCTACAATGTGTGTCTAGTGAAGGTCAGTTTTCTTGGGGGCCACACATAATTATACTAGGAACAAGGATGCGACGGTCATCAAGGGAGGTATAGGTCCAGCCTCTTGCTTGTCAGTTCTGAAGACACAGTCCAGCTTTCCTGTGGTTGTATCATGGTCAGTACCAGTTATTGTTTAGAGAGTAAGTTTGTAGAGTAATCGGATTGACTTTATAGAGAGCAAGGGGGGAGGGGGGAGGGGGATGTGTGAGAGAGACAGAGAGAGAGAGGGGGGGGGGGGGGGGGGGCGAATGGACTAAGAGAGAAAACAGTGGGTTTTGTGTGTGTGTGTGTGCGTGTGCGTGCGTGTGCGTGCGTGTGAGATAGATAGATAGATAGATAGATAT
>CM065686.1:3519249-3521749 GCA_017654935.2 Phymorhynchus buccinoides
ACATCTCTTTGACGCTATCATTTTTTACCAACTACATTTTACGCTTATTAACAAGTAAAGACATTGTAACAAAGTTATCATACGTTAGTCAATTGTTTGTCATAAACAACAATCCACACCTGGTTCAAGGAATTTCACCTTAGCAGATGGCCGTTAGAAGAAAGTGACCGTTATGATCGTCAAGGGACAGTTGTAACGGTCACAACCCTCCCCCGTATTGCGTCTCTTGTTGAAGATGATTTTGGGATAAGTGCTGATGAGATGTAGAACATAATAGGCATTTCATCGGGAAGCCTTAGTAAAATATGACATGAACACCAAGGTCTGTGGAAGCGTTATGACCGCTGGGTGCCCCATCAGCTTGCTGAACATCAGAGGAGTTGCAGGGTGGAATGTTGCACCCAAATACCGTAATGATGTTGATGGAGGGACACCAGCCAGCATCTGGGACATCGCGACGTACATTAAAATATTGTTATATGTGTCTGACCCAGAAACCAAGCAGAAATCATCCGTTAAGATGATCGAAAATGAGAACCTTTCAGTCAAAGATGGTTGCAAATGGATTACTACCAAACATTCAAATATTTGCCGTGTTTTGTTCTCAAAACTTCTTATGAGGCCTCAATTCCTCTTTTAAGGGCCAGCTACACGACAGCTAAAATCGCATGACTATGCGATACGATTCGATCACGTGATCTCGTAGCGTGAATCACATTTGTTCTTGAAGACCACGTGATCGTATCGTATCGTACAGTCGCTGGCCTTTTGAGAAATGATCCACCATTGAATTTGGAAACATAAACGTTTGTTTATCCAAAAGCGCTTGGGATATGCTGTACATGCCCCGGTACTTAAGGTCTCCTACTTTACCATGACAACGCCAGTGACCATACCGCTGCGGCTATTTTGAGAGAGAGCGAGATCTCGACCGAGGCTATTTTGGACATTCTGCCAGAAACGATGGTTCAGGTGGCGACCCACCCATTTATTTCTGTGACTTAGCACCTTGTAACTGTTTCCTATAATTTCACATGAAGCGACAGTCAAAGCTGACGCAGTTCCGGAAGGTTCAAAATGCTCGAGGGTTCGCCGAGGGCTCTATTTTGGACATGCCTCAGTCGGCCTGGTCTGGTGCCATAACCGTTAGCTTTGAAAGGATGATGAATTGTGTGCGTGCCAAGGAAGGATGAAGCATTGTGCGTGTGCCAAGGAAGGATGATGAATTGTGTATGTGCCAGGATTGTGTGTGTGCCAAGGAAGGATGATGAATTGTGTGTGTGCCAAGGAAGGATGATGAATTGTGTGTGTGCCAAGGAAGGATGATGAATTGTGTGTGTGCCAAGGAAGGATGATGAATTGTGTGTGTGCCAAGGAAGGATGATGAATTGTGTGTGTGCCAAGGAAGGATGATGAATTGTGTGTGTGCCAGGAAGGATGATGAATTGTGTGTGTGCCAAGGAAGGATGATGAATTGGTGTGTGTGCCAAGGAAGGATGATGAATTGTGTGTGTGCCAAGGAAGGATGACCAATTGTGTGTGTGCCAGGAAGGATGATGAATTGTGTGTGACAAGGAAGGATGATGAATTGTGTGTGTGCCAAGGAAGGATGCCTCGAAAAGGTGGACTATCCAGACGGAGTGTACACACTCACAGTTTTCTGATTCTAAAAACTTATCGAGACCCCCTTGCATCCAAACAGAGAATATGGTAATTGTGATATTGGCCATTGGGTTTCATAGCAGTTCGCCTCCGTCTCAATCTGTCCGTGTCTCTATGTGTCCCCGATTTAGTCTCCGCGTGTCCCCGTCTCTATGTATCATCGTCTCTATGTGTCCCCGTCTCTATGTGCTCCCGTCTCTATGTGTACCCGCGTCTACATGTTCCCGTATTAAATCTTCCCGTCTCTGAGTTTATCCTAGCCCTAACTCTATCCCTCTCCTTAACCCAAACACTAACCCTAACCCCAACCCAATCCCTAACCCTAACCCGCGGGGACATTTAGAGATGGGGGCACATAGAGACGGACGGGGACACAAAATGAGTAGGACATATAGAGACGGGGACACATAGAAGAGGGGACACATAGAAGCGGGGACACATAGAAGCGGGGACACATAGAGACGCGGACACATAGAGACGCGGACACATAACGAACGAACGAAATAGAGACGCGGACACATAGAGACGCGGACACATAACGAAGGAACGAAATAGAGACGCGGACACATAGAGACGCGGACACATAACGAACGAACGAAATAGAGACGCGGACACATAGAGACGCGGACCTATAGAGACGTGGATACTTAGAGACGGGGATACATAGAGACGGGGGATACATAGAGACGGGGATACATAGAGACGGGGATACATAGAGATGGGGACCTATAGAGACGTGGATACTTAGAGACGGGGATACATAGAGACGGGGATACATAGAGACGGGGATACATAGAGACGGGGATACATAGAGACGGGGACCTATAGAGACGTGGAT
>CM065686.1:3531749-3534249 GCA_017654935.2 Phymorhynchus buccinoides
GAATAATACTGGGACAAAAGATGATTGTTGAAATGTGTCAGATTGTGGGTTCGAATAATACTGGGACAAAAGATGATTGTTGAAATGTGTCAGATTGTGGGTTCGAATAATACTGGGACAAAAGATGATTGTTGAAATGTGTCAGATTGTGGGTTCCAATAATACTGGGACAAAAGATGATTGTTGAAATGTGTCAGATTGTGGGTTCCAATAATACTGGGACAAAAGATGATTGTTGAAATGTGTCAGATTGTGGGTTCCAATAATACTGGGACAAAAGATGATTGTTGAAATGTGTCAGATTGTGGGTTCCAATAATACTGGGACAAAAGATGATTGTTGAAATGTGTCAGATTGTGGGTTCGAATAATACTGGGACAAAAGATGATTGCTGAAATGTGTCAGATTGTGGGTTCGAATAATACTGGGACAAAAGATGATTGCTGAAATGTGTCAGATTGTGGGTTCGAATAATACTGGGACAAAAGATGATTGTTGAAATGTGTCAGATTGTGGGTTCGAATAATACTGGGACAAAAGATGATTGCTGAAATGTGTCAGATTGTGGGTTCCAATAATACTGGGACAAAAGATGATTGTTGAAATGTGTCAGATTGTGGGTTCGAATAATACTGGGACAAAAGATGATTGCTGAAATGTGTCAGATTGTGGGTTCCAATAATACTGGGACAAAAGATGATTGCTGAAATGTGTCAGATTGTGGGTTCGAATAATACTGGGACAAAAGATGATTGTTGAAATGTGTCAGATTGTGGGTTCGAATAATACTGGGACAAAAGATGATTGTTGAAATGTGTCAGATTGTGGGTTCCAATAATACTGGGACAAAAGATGATTGTTGAAATGTGTCAGATTGTGGGTTCCAATAATACTGGGACAAAAGATGATTGTTGAAATGTGTCAGATTGTGGGTTCCAATAATACTGGGACAAAAGATGATTGTTGAAATGTGTCAGATTGTGGGTTCCAATAATACTGGGACAAAAGATGATTGTTGAAATGTGTCAGATTGTGGGTTCCAATAATACTGGGACAAAAGATGATTGCTGAAATGTGTCAGATTGTGGGTTCGAATAATACTGGGACAAAAGATGATTGTTGAAATGTGTCAGATTGTGGGTTCCAATAATACTGGGACAAAAGATGATTGTTGAAATGTGTCAGATTGTGGGTTCCAATAATACTGGGACAAAAGATGATTGTTGAAATGTGTCAGATTGTGGGTTCCAATAATACTGGGACAAAAGATGATTGTTGAAATGTGTCAGATTGTGGGTTCCAATAATACTGGGACAAAAGATGATTGTTGAAATGTGTCAGATTGTGGGTTCCAATAATACTGGGACAAAAGATGATTGTTGAAATGTGTCAGATTGTGGGTTCCAATAATACTGGGACAAAAGATGATTGTTGAAATGTGTCAGATTGTGGGTTCCAATAATACTGGGACAAAAGATGATTGTTGAAATGTGTCAGATTGTGGGTTCCAATAATACTGGGACAAAAGATGATTGTTGAAATGTGTCAGATTGTGGGTTCGAATAATACTGGGACAAAAGATGATTGTTGAAATGTGTCAGATTGTGGGTTCGAATAATACTGGGACAAAAGATGATTGTTGAAATGTGTCAGATTGTGGGTTCCAATAATACTGGGACAAAAGATGATTGTTGAAATGTGTCAGATTGTGGGTTCCAATAATACTGGGACAAAAGATGATTGTTGAAATGTGTCAGATTGTGGGTTCCAATAATACTGGGACAAAAGATGATTGTTGAAATGTGTCAGATTGTGGGTTCCAATAATACTGGGACAAAAGATGATTGTTGAAATGTGTCAGATTGTGGGTTCCAATAATACTGGGACAAAAGATGATTGTTGAAATGTGTCAGATTGTGGGTTCCAATAATACTGGGACAAAAGATGATTGTTGAAATGTGTCAGATTGTGGGTTCCAATAATACTGGGACAAAAGATGATTGTTGAAATGTGTCAGATTGTGGGTTCCAATAATACTGGGACAAAAGATGATTGTTGAAATGTGTCAGATTGTGGGTTCCAATAATACTGGGACAAAAGATGATTGCTGAAATGTGTCAGATTGTGGGTTCCAATAATACTGGGACAAAAGATGATTGTTGAAATGTGTCAGATTGTGGGTTCGAATAATACTGGGACAAAAGATGATTGTTGAAATGTGTCAGATTGTGGGTTCGAATAATACTGGGACAAAAGATGATTGTTGAAATGTGTCAGATTGTGGGTTCCAATAATACTGGGACAAAAGATGATTGTTGAAATGTGTCAGATTGTGGGTTCCAATAATACTGGGACAAAAGATGATTGTTGAAATGTGTCAGATTGTGGGTTCCAATAATACTGGGACAAAAGATGATTGCTGAAATGTGTCAGATTGTGGGTTCCAATAATACTGGGACAAAAGATGATTGTTGAAATGTGTCAGATTGTGGGTTCGAAT
>CM065686.1:3541749-3544249 GCA_017654935.2 Phymorhynchus buccinoides
AGAAAGAAGAAGAGGAAGAAGAAGAAGAAGAAGAAGAAGAAGAAGAAGAAAGAAGAGAATAAGAAGCAAAAAGAAGAAGAAGAAGGAGAGGAAGACTAAGAAGAAGAAGGAAGAAGAAGGAAAGAAGAAGAAGTGGAAGAAAAGAAGAAGAAGAAGAAGAAGAAGAAGAAGAAGAAGAAGCAAGAAGAATGAGAAAGATACGAAAGAAGAAGAAGAAGAAGAAGAATCAGAGAGAAGAAGAAGAAAGAGTAACGACAAGGAAAAGAAGACCGAGATGTGAAAATAGCAGAAAAGAGCAGAAAGAAGATAACAATAGAAGAGAGAAGTATAAGAAGAAGAAGAGGATAATGGAGAGAGAAGAAGAAGAAGAAGAAGAAGAAGTGAAGATAGAGAATGAGAAGAGAGAGAGAGAGAAGAAGAATCAGAGAAAGAAAGAAGAAGAAGAGGAAGAAGAAAGAAGTTTTCAGTAGAAAGAAAACAGAAGAGAGAGAGAAGAGAGAAGAAAAGAGAAAGAAGACAAGAAGAAAGAAGAGAAGGAAGGAAAAAGAACCAGGAAGCCAGGTCCCGTGGTTGCGAAGGAATAATAAGAAGCCGAAGGAGAATAGAAGTAGGAGGAGAAGAAAGTTCTAAGAAAAAGAAGAGAAAAGAAGTGGAAATGAAGGAAAGAAGAAGAAGAAGAGGAAGGAAGAAGAAGAGAAGAGAGAAGAAGATGGAAGAAGAACAAGAAGAAAGAAAGAGAAGGGAGAAGATGAGGAGAGAGTTGAGAAGAGGAAGAGAAAAGAAACAGAGGAGAGAAGAAAAGAAAGAAGAAGAGAAAGAGTAAGCGAAGAAGAAAGAGAGAGAAAAAGAATAGAAGAGAGAAGAGACAATCGTCAGAAGAAGAAGAAGGAACAGGAAGAAGCAAGAAGAAGGGAAGAGACGAGAAGACAGAGGAAGAAACGGGGAGAGAAAGAAGACGAGAGATAAGAGAGAGAGATAATAAGAAGGAAGAAGAAGATGAAGTGGAAGAAGAGTAAATGAGAGAAAGAGAAAAGAAGAAAGAAAGAAGAAGAGAAGAAGAGAGAGAAGTAGTAGAGAAAGAGAAATGGAAGAGAGAGAAGGATAATAATGAAGAGTAAGAAGAAGAAGAGAGAATGAGAAGAGAGAAGATTTAAAGAAGAGAGAAGAGAATGAAGAAGAAGAAAAGAAAGAAAGGGAAGAGAGAAGGATGAAGAGAGAAAGAGAGAGAGGAGAGAATGGAGAATTGGAGAGAAGAGAGAGAGGAGACAAAAGAGAGAAGCTGGAGAGAGAGAAAAGAGAGAGAGAGGAGAGAAGAAGAAGAAGAGGAGAGGAGAAAGAGAAAAGAAGAAGAAAGAAGAAGAGGAAGAAGAGAATGAAGAGAGAAAGACGAGAAGAAGAGAGAAGAAGAAGAAGAAGAAGAAGAGAGAAGAAGAAGAAGAGAGAAGAAGAGAACCAGAAGATGGAAAGAAGAAGAGAGAAAGAAGAAAAGAAGAAGAAGAAGAAGAGAGAACGGAAAAGAGGAAGAGAGAAGAAAGAATCAAGAGAGGAGAAGAGTGTAGAGAGAGAAGAAGGAGAGGAGAGAAGAAGAAGAATATGGAGAAGAGAAGAAGAAGAAGACTAGAGACAGAGAGAGAAAGAAGAAGAAGCGAAATGAAGAAGAAAGAAAGAAAGACAGAAGAAGAAGAGAAGAAAGAACTGAGAGCAGAGAAGACAAGAACAATAGTGAGAAGAAAGAAGAAGAATAAGAAGAAACAGAAGATAGAAGAGGTCTATACAAAAGAAGAAGAAGAAGAAGAAGAAGAAGAAGAAGAAGAAGAAGAAGAAGAAGAAGAAGAAGAAGAAGAAGAAGAAGAAAGAAGAAGAAGAGCTCTCGAAGAAGAATACTAACAGAGCAGAGAGAAAAAGACTCCTAATAGTAATCGAAGAGAGGAGCCCTCTGAACGTCTCCTCCCGGAAAGTGGAGGCAAAAGAATGAAAGAAGAAAAGAAGAGGAGGATGGTCGCTGAAGAAGAAAAGAGCCTATGAGAGAACGAGAAGAGAAAGAGGAAGGAGAGAAAAGAAGAAGTATGTCTGAGACCACGAGGTTATTTATTCTCCTGGTCTCCTGGTTCCGCTCTCCTCCCTGTGTAAAATCCCACAGAAACCTGAGGAAAAAAAGAAGAAGCCAGGAACACGTATTGAATTATTCATGAGGTTTAATGGTATTCCTTGAATTTAATTGGACAGGATGAATACCGGTGCACGTGCACTAAAAGAGAGCGATGAATATATGTAGATGACGCTTTAAGTTTGAGGCCACTAAATAATACAAAAACGTTGTGAAAAAAAGAGAAGGCATGAATGTGAAAACTGCAAATAAAAAATAATAGCATGTAAGTGAAGAACAATCCATATGAGCACTATTACCCTTTAGATATATAGAAAATTATATTATATAAGCAACAATCAGCACAATTTTAAATTATAGTCTAAAACTTCATAAAATATCGTAAGATTCCAT
>CM065686.1:3549249-3551337 GCA_017654935.2 Phymorhynchus buccinoides
CTCTCTCTGTCTCTCTCGTCTCTCTCCTCGCTCTCGCTCTCTGTCCTCTCTTCATCTCTGCGTCTCTCTGTCCTCCTGGCTCTATTTTGTTGTCTGTCCTGATCTGATCGAAGAGGAGAGTGTCCAGTCTGTACCGGTCGGATGAAGGGGGAGAAAAAAGAGTACGTAAAGCTCGTCAGAAGTCCGGAGGAAACCCTCTCTCGTAGGAGAGGAGAGAAATATGGAGCTCTCTTCTTCTCCGTCTTCTCTCTCTCACCTCTCTTCCTCTCTCTCTCACTCTCTCTCTCTCTGTCCTTGAATTGCGGGTGGGGCGAAAGGTAGGGAAGGGTGGGGACGGGCAGGGAATGGATAGGGGGAGGGTTTAGAAACTTTGTGTATGGGTCGATGGCCTTCACAAAATAATCCTGCTGTGTCTGTGTCAGCGTTAGTGTCAGTGTCAGTGTCAATGTCTCTCTCTCTCTCAGTCTCTGCTCTCTCTCTCTCACAGCTCTGGTCGGTTCTCGTTCGCCTCTCTGAAGTCATCTATTCGTATCTCTATCTCTATTCTCTCTGCATCGTCTCATCTCTCACACCTCTCTCTTCTCTCCTCTCTAAGGACTCTCGAAAAGTAATGTGGGTGCTACTCTCATCTGCCTCTCTCGTCGGAATTCATGACCCTCGCTCTTTAACGATTAGGATTGACCTAAAATCTTTACCAAAAATAAAGCTTACCAGTCTTCAGCATTGTTCAATCTATCCACAGTCTTTTATCTCTGTCCATGGACTCTGTTCGGGGGTTTGACGTCGAGTCCACCAACCACCGCCCAACCCACCAAGTACCCATAAATGGGGGAGAACTATATATATATTGCATTATTCTTAACAATTAACCGTTTTCCTTTGAAACCGGAGTGTGTCTGCTCACGTGGCCGGCCCACACACGTATTGTTCATAATCCCATATCCCTAGCCGATGCACTTGTACCTTGGTTTTCAAGTGGTTCGGCTGTTGCGATGATCCCTGGAGGCTCTTAGCCATGGTAAGTCAACAACATATAGTAAACAAACAACAAATTGCTGTGAGTAAAGGATAAAATTAACAACATCATAGTGGCTTGTTGTTTTGTTTGTACTTAAGGCATCGTAGGAATGTATTGGTGAACCATTGCAACACCACTTTTTCGCAAGAGTGACGATAGACCTTGATAATAGGAGTGGGCTCTGATTACTGACCTAAGGCGAGGGAGTAAACTCTCGGCTAAACCCTATTTGAGGCCACCTGAATGGCTGCCTTTTGCAAGAGTCAATAGCCCTTTTGGATAAGGACCAACAGGGATTACTCTCGCTGTCAAGGCGTTAATAACCCTAGTGCAAGTGGCAATAGAACAATAAAACAAGAGTAAGCATTTACGTACTTCTTAAAAAAAGAATGAAAAAAGAAGAAGAGGCTTACGGCACACAAAGACGCGCTGGCATAATCTACCCTACAACACAGGAGCAGACCAAAACGAACCCGAATTGGAAACACAAAAACACAATCGTCCTTCCTTAAAGACACAAGACGTGCCACGATTAAGCCACTTGGTTGTTGTCTGGGTAGCTGTGACCCACATACTAATGTCCCAACTTCAAATTGAAGGGCTGCTCTTTAAAAACGATGTTCTTTTTCTCAATTGGGACATTTGTATGGGAGTCATCCTGCGCAAAACAAGATTTCTTACAAGTATTAAGAGGGGAAAAACACGTGAAACCCTTGATTTTGACACGTGACCTGTGGTCTTTTAAGTTAGGGTGATGCAGTGTTTTAGCATAGTCAGTGACGCTTTAAGAACACACTGATGCACCACGATGTTAAAGTACCTTGGGTTTTGTCTGGTAGCTGTGACCCACATATAACTGTCCCCATGTCAAATTGAGGCTGCTCTTTAAAATCGATGCTAGCTGAATTTGGGAGAATTTTATGTAGTGAGACCTGGTCAAAAACCTGGGCCTGTATTCACGTGAGATAGCATGAGTTTAGCTCCACTGCTAAATTAGAAGCTCTATTCCAAAAGTCCTATAAAAGCTATAGACTTGAAGAGTTCTAAGTTAGATCATGCTAAGTATCTGC
>CM065686.1:3551837-3582998 GCA_017654935.2 Phymorhynchus buccinoides
AATGAAGTTTGAAATAAAAGATAAAATACAGAACTGTTGGCTGTTACCTCCATTCCTCTGGCTCTGTTGACACGACAGTACACGTCAGTCAGCGTCATCATTCCCCCACTCTCCTGTCATGACATGGCATTTTCATCATCATCATCGTTGTCATATCATTATCATCATAGTAATTATTAGTGTTATCGCCATGATCATCATGATTGTTGTCTTCATCATTATTATCATCACATACCACTGTTATGTTAGACTTCATTGTCAAACCTCGACCCATTCTTCAGATACAGTCATCATCACCATCATTATCACGATGAATATCAACACCATCATTACAATCACACGCACAGACACACACTCAAGTCTGCATAGACGGAGGGGGTGGGTAGAGGGAGGGGGGCGAGAGAGAGATTAATACATATATTTTGTATTAACAGGGGGGCGAGAGAGAGATTAATACATATATTTTTGTATTAACAGTCTCATTCATTTGTCTTCATTGAGACTTAATTGCTATAATTATTATTTTTTAATGTTTATGTTCATTGATACTTGTCTTCATGTTTGATTATTCTTGTCTTGTCTTTAATGTGTATGTTTATCTGTATTGTAGTGTTTAGGCCTTTGTTCAGCGCTTTGACTCTGAGCTCCCTGCAAAGGGGGTTAAGCACTCCAATAATAACCAGTATTATTATTATCATTATTATTTGGTGTAGTATTTATCCCTGGTGCTGGACACACACACAAACAACAACATACATTATTTATACGGCGCTGAATTCTTGATGTTAGAAATCAAATCAAAGCGCACACACATGTTAGCATTCATAACGCATTCAAACTAAAAATGCAATACAAAGCGAACACACACACACACCTCAATAGGTTTTGTCAACATAGAAGCTAGCTGTCTGGCCAGTTCAGTGTAGTATTTATCCCCAGTGCTGTGTGTATGGTGCTGTGTGTGTGTATGTCTCTCACTCACTCACTCACACTCACTCACTAACACACACTCACTCACTCACACACACACACATACCGCAATAGGCTTTGTCAAAATAACGAGGCTAGCTGGTCTGGCCAGTTCGGTGTAGTATTTATCCCCGGTGCCATGCGTCTCCCTCGTCACAGGGTTGGGGATACCCATACTGAGCAGGTAGGCCTTGAATTTCACCGTCTGTAAACACACGCATGTGCAAAGACGTTAACATGCAAGCACACACCCATTTACACACACACAATGCACGCACAAGCGCGTGCACAAACAGGCACAAACTCTCCATTCTTTTCCTTAGTTTTGTTTTCATTTTGAATGCAAGAATATGTTTTCTTGTTTGTGCTGTGCTTGTATCAATGTATGAGACCACATTGTAATTTCTTAAAACGAGATAATAAAGTTGTTGTTTTTACTTTGACTTCACACACACACACACACACACACACACACACACCAACATTGGAAAATGTAAAGGTTCCAAAATGTCAAAAAGATATTACCATCATGTACCTTCAAGCCTCATTCAACCAATTACACATAGAAGCATTTCCGAACAGGCCCGTGCCCAGACTATAGACTCACTACCTTATAATATTACAAGAGATGCTTTCAGATTTAATTGTATGGCAGCTGTGATAAAAAAAATCAGTCTGGCAAAAGAGTAATACTTAAGACAGTTTAACTGTATCCAGTATCCAGATCTTTATGATTGTCTCGCCTTGGCTTAAGGCTTTGTCAGACCAACTGACATAGGCTAGAACACCAAGGCTACATCAAAATGTTGTTATGCTATGCATATTTGCGCAGGGATTGTCTTTAACCATGACTAGCTCCTAGCATAACATCATCAGTCTCCAAAATCCCCCGAAGACGGAGTGTGGCTGCCCACTTGGCGGGGTAATCAAAAACGGTCAAACATGTAATGTTCTCATCTGTAGCTGATGCACTTGTACCAGTGTTCAAGTGCTTCGGCAGTTGGGATTATCCCTGGAGTCTTTCAGCCAGGGTAAGCCAACAACAACCAACAACATGATTGTCTTTTTTTTCTTTTTTTCTTTAACATGATTGTCTTTCATTATGTAACAAAGCACACCCTTTTTTTGACACAATCTTTTTTTCTTCTTCTTTCCTCTTTTCATGCAGCCCTGATTGAACAAGAATGGCTATCAGCAGGATTGTGTGAAAGAAACTTTTAAAGCATGTAATTATTACAATTTATTTTGTTCTTTCATAACTTGTTTGGTTTCTTGTGTGTATATTTGACATGTCCACAAGAAAATTATCCTTGTTTTGATGAGGACAAAATAAAAGTTGAGTTGAGTTGAGTTGACATGCAATACAATTTTCTTCAATAATTTTGTTTTTAATCTTTTTTTCTTTCTTTTTTTCTCTTTTGTTATTGTCCTTGTGTTTGCTTTGTATTCTTGTTGCGCCATTTCCTTCCATTGCTTTTGTTCATATTGTCGGTGAAATTTAAAAACCTCGTATCTCAATTTTGGTAGTTTTGAGAAAAATGAAAAAAAAAGCTTTTTTAAATTAACCGCGTTTACCACAATTGATTAACTATGATGAATATATGTTGTTCAAGACATTGCGAGTTTATTCCTGCATTTTGCTAAAATTACTTTTTTTAAAATTTATTTGATACTTGAAAAGCACGAAGATAATTGAGTTTTTTGTCCTTAAGTAGATCTGAATTTGGGACTTTCGAGTTTTTCTTCAATTTACACAACCTCATTTACCCCAGATAGAAAGTCATCAGAGATACAAGCTTTTGGTGGAAGGTGGCGGGAAAAATTAGAGAGCTGACTATGTATCTAACTCAAAATAACCAAAAAATCGAGATACAAGGTTTTTGAAATTTACTGACGATATGTTATGCATGGCAGCCAATGCAATGCGATTTGACGTGTTTGCGTACCTCGCATAATAAGCTTTCAGCTCGTTGTACTCTCAATCACTTACTTTCTACTGCTGCTAATTTGGTGTTCTTTGGAATAACACTCGCCTAAACCAAACATTTTCCAATCATACGAAGTTCCCACACTAATGAGGGTTTATACTGAAAATTCTCTGCCCATGTCTCGTGCGCTGAGATGCGTGCGCCATCTACATAATATTATCGTCCTCGCCTGTCATGAAGTAGTAGTTTATAGCCACAGAAAAGTATCTGCTCCTGACTCATCACTAGGTGGCATAGGCAGTTCAGGCCTAAAATTATCGCCCTGTCGTCTTGGAAAGTAGTATAAGGCCCCATTACCCACATCCAGAAGTGTACGCAAAGGACAAAAGAAAACAAGAGGCAAAGCCTTCAAGGCTCACTCGAACAGGAACATGTGGGACAACAACAAAGATTGAGGGGGGGGTCTAAAGTACAAGATTGCCAATAAAAAAAATTTTAAAGTACAAATGAAACTATCGTTAATGGATGCAACTAAAAAAATAAAATAAAAAGTGTCCGTGCCGAGAATCGGACCTGGAACCATTGGCACGACAGACACCCTACCAATGAGCTATCAAGGCTTTCAGTGTTGATGAGTTTCTTAACTCATGTTGCCTGTTGAATACTAACCCACTAATCTAAAATGTTATCTGTTTACAGTGTTGTTTTAAGTATTTAATTATTCAAATCATTATTGTTTGAAAGCTTGCATAGACATCTATATGTGTGCACATTTTGAACAATGCATGCCTTCTATTCCCCGAGAAAATGGCAACGTTAAAGTTTGGAGATTAGACCATGGACGCAACACATACACACACAGACAAACAGCCGAACAACTATCATACTATAGACACTTCGAAGTGAGCCAAAAATGGAAGACAAGTGATACAGATAGACAAAGGGGAATGAGAGCAGGGAGCAAAACACAGGGGACAACAAACAAAGCACAACCAACCTCATCCTCGGTGATGTCGCCCTTTTTGTCTTTGATCTTGGTGGCGATGGTTTTGGACAAGTTAACCATGTCTTTGGCCTGTAGGGAAAACAACGACTGCATAAATCACATCGTCATTGTCATCATAATTCATGTTTTGGACAAGTTAACCATGTCTTTGGCCTGTAGGGAAAACAACGACTGCATAAATCACATCGTCATTGTCATCATAATTCATGTTTTGGACAAGTTAACCATGTCTTTGGCCTGTAGGGAAAACAACGACTGCATAAATCGTCATCATCATCATAATCATAATCATGTTTTGGACAAGTTAACCATGTCTTTGGCCTGTAGGGAAAACAACGACTGCATAAATCGTCATCATCATCATAATCATGTTTTGGACAAGTTAACCATGCCTTTGGCCTGAAGGGAAAACAACGACTGCATAAATCACATCGTCATTGTCATCATAATTCATGTTTTGGACAAGTTAACCATGTCTTTGGCCTGTAGGGAAAACAACGACTGCATAAATCGTCATCATCATCATAATCATGTTTTGGACAAGTTAACCATGCCTTTGGCCTGAAGGGAAAACAACGACTGCATAAATCACATCGTCATTGTCATCATAATCATGTTTTGGACAAGTTAACCATGTCTTTGGCCTGAAGGGAAAACAACGACTGCATAAATCGTCATCGTCATCATAATCATAATTATGTTTTGGACAAGTTAACCATGTCTTTGGCCTGTAGGGAAAACAACGACTGCATAAATCGTCATCGTCATCGTCATCATACTCATGTTTTAGACAAGTTAACCATGCTTTTGGCCTGTAGGGAAGACAACGACTGCATAAATCGTCATCATCATCGTCATCATACTCATGTTTTGGACAAGTTCACCATATCTTTGGCCTGTAGGGAAAACAACGACTGCATAAATCGTCATTGTCATCGTCATCATACTCATGTTTTAGACAAATTCACCATATCATTGGCCTGTAGGGAAAACAACGACTGCATAAATCGTCATCGTAACCATGTTTTGGACAAATTCACCATGTCTTCGGCCTGTAAAGAAAACAACGACTGCATCAATCGTCATCGTCATCATAATCGTGGTGGTCATCATCATTGTCACTATCATAATCATCATCACCAGCACCATCGTCATTATCGTCACAACACAGCTTTTACTGTTGTTGATGTGACAAGCATCCACTGTCGTCGTTGCTATCATCATCATTGTTATCATCATCGTCATCTTGTCAGTGACTAATTTCTGTGTATTGATTACCCATTCTCTCTCTCTTACTCTCTCTCTGTCTCTCTTTGTCACTCTGTCTGTCTGTTACTGTGTGTGTGTATGTGTCTCTCTCTCTTACTCTCTCTCTGTCTGTCTGTCTCTCTCTTTGTCTGTCGCTCGCTCGCTCTCTTTCTCTCTCTCTCTGTTTCGCTCTCTGTCACTCTCTCTGTCTGTGTCTGTCTGTCTGTCTCTCTTTGTCACTCTGTCTGTCTGTTACTGTGTGTGTGTATGTGTCTCTCTCTCTTACTCTCTCTCTGTCTGTCTGTCTCTCTCTTTGTATGTCGCTCGCTCGCTCTTTCTCTCTCTCTCCCTCTTTCGCTCTCTGTCACTCTCTCTGTCTGTGTCTGTCTGTCTGTCTCTCTTTGCCACTCTGTCTGTCTGTCACTGTGTGTGTGTATGTGTCTCTCTCTCTTACTCTCTCTCTGTCTCTCTCTTTGTCTGTCGCTCGCTCACTCTTTCTCTCTCTCTCTCTTTCGCTCTCTGTCACTCTCTCTGTCTGTCTGTCTCTCTTTGTCACTCTGTCTGTCTGTCACTGTGTGTGTGTATGTGTCTCTCTCTCTCACTCTGTCGCTCTCACTCTGTGTCTCTCTCTCTCACTCTGTCTCTCTCACTCTGTGTCTCTCTCTCTCTGTGTGTCTTTGTCTGTGTCTGTGCCTTTGTCTGTGTCTCTGTCTCTCTCTGTCTGTGTTTTTGTCTCTGTCTCTCTGTCTCTCTCTGTTTTTGTCTCTGTCTGTCTGTCTGTCTCTCTCTCTCTCTCTCTCTGTCTCTCTCACCATAACCATCAGTTTGCTGAGGTCCTCAAAGGCCACAGATATGTTCTTGTTGGTCTCCTTGTGTTTCTGTTCGATGGATCGCTCGATTCCCACAATGCCCGGCCTGTGTCGAGGCAACTGGAAAAAAACACCAACAGATATTCAAATGTCTTGGTAAATATTTTTTGGTGCACAGAAAAAAAGCGCAGTGGCAACAGACAAGTTCATCATCAAGCTGACATTAATCTAATAACTGATTAAGAGAGTAGACACACCTGTAACAACTAGAATTGGACTTACAATGGAAATCTGGTGAGGCAAAATTGAAAGAACTGAAATTTTAATTTGAAATAGCCAATATTTTTAGATTAAAAAACCCAACAGTTTTTGCCACAAGAATGTTTAAATTGGGACCACAGAATGGTTGTAAACTATTGATCTTTATTTTTTGTGGTACCTTTTTTATTTATTTATTCTTTTTCTTTAAATAGCAGGTCGTACAAGACAGCAAAGCAGTGTATTCCCTACTAACTGAAAAGTGAACAACACTGAAATCTGGTTGTAGCGTTGTATGTTTGTAAATCCAAGTTAAGGCCATGCATTTCAGTGACTGTGGAGCACGGAGACAAAAGGTAAAGGCATGTAAGGTTAATATTCATCAATGGTTGTCATATTTACACCAATATCTGTCCACGACAAATTGAAAAGAAAGAGCTGCCTATCTGACATAGCGAAGTGGCAAAATAGTGCCCTAGCTATTTGACCTGAGGACTACACTTCCAGCCTGCAAGTTCCGCTACTAACAAGCGGTTCGGGAGATATCCTTGGGACAGACCACAACAACAAAGAAACATACACGAACGAAAATAGACTCCTTTGCGATCGTAGATCGGCAAAGGACAATTACCAACAAACCAAAATCTGACAACATGGTTCTGATTGTTGCCTTTCTTAAGGGGTACGCTCACCCCCTGTTTACAGTCTTAACTCATCCAAGTCGTTTCGGCCATATATGTCCGGAATTAATAGATAGCTGTCAATCTGATGCATTTGCTTCAAGGGAAGTAAATCTGCATGCACACCATACCTTGGTCACTTCTAAACTCGCTTCACTCCTTTAGACCACAATTTTGCCCCTGACTTTACTTTTGTAGTGGTTTGTTGTGGGGTAACCAATCGGTGTAGAGAGAGTTTTTCTATATAAAGTCTATATAAAAAGTCTGATCTACCACTTCCCTGTGTCTAAGCCTGAAATAAACCTGTAGTCTTCTTTCATTTCTCCTTTTGTTTATGTATGTTTTGTTTGTGTGCATGGCTGGAGTGATTTGTGAGGTTTGTATGTTTTGTTTGTGTGCATGGCTGGAGTGATTTGTGAGGTTTGTATGTTTTGTTTGTGTGCATGGCTGGAGTGATTTGTGAGGTTTGTATGTTTTGTTTGTGTGCATGGCTGGAGTGATTTGTGAGGTTTGTATGTTTTGTTTGTGTGCATGGCTGGAGTGATTTGTGAGGTTTGTATGTTTTGTTTGTGTGCATGGCTGGAGTGATTTGTGAGGTTTTTATGTTTTGTTTGTGTGCATGGCTGGAGTGATTTGTGAGGTTTGTATGTTTTGTTTGTGTGCATGGCTGGAGTGATTTGTGAGGTTTTTATGTTTTGTTTGTGTGCATGGCTGGAGTGATTTGTGAGGTTTGTATGTTTTGTTTGTGTGCATGGCTGGAGTGATTTGTGAGGTTTTGTATGTTTTGTTTGTGTGCATGGCTGGAGTGATTTGTGAGGTTTTGTATGTTTTGTTTGTGTGCATGGCTGGAGTGATTTGTGAGGTTTTTATGTTTTGTTTGTGTGCATGGCTGGAGTGATTTGTGAGGTTTTTATGTTTTGTTTGTGTGCATGGCTGGAGTGATTTGTGAGGTTTGTATGTTTTGTTTGTGTGCATGGCTGGAGTGATTTGTGAGGTTTGTATGTTTTGTTTGTGTGCATGGCTGGAGTGATTTGTGAGGTTTGTATGTTTTGTTTGTGTGCATGGCTGGAGTGATTTGTGAGGTTTTTTAATAATTCAAAATCGTTGCGATGAGAACGAGTTAAAAGGTATTTTCACCCCCAAGTTTTAAATTTTAAAGGGTCAAGACAAAATCTTGAGAGAAGCTTCAAGAGCCATGTTGAGCAAAGGAATGTCAAATGCATGAAACAATTTTTATTGGAGTCTGATAAAAGAGTCTGTAAATGAGCAATGGGATTTTAGCGATTACGGCTTTCTGCACCATCTAAGTTGTAGAATTTTAGACACGGGCTATTGTGACTCCAGCTTGCTGCACTAGCCTAGATAGGCCGAGCAGACGATTGAAATATGAACAACATCATTGGCTTACTGGTAACGCCTTTGTTGACGCATTAATCATCATTCCAAAGCAAAAATCTTCCTGAACTCATTTATTTTCAGGGATCAATAGGGACATTAACTTATTCGCATCGCAACAATTTTGAATTATGAAAAAAACTCACAAATCACTCCAGCCATACACATAAACAAAATATACATAAACCAGGCATGGTAGTGGGGGCAAAGTGGTTTTCAAGGAAAATGGCAGGGGGTCCAGGGGGCCGAAGAAAATTCAATAAAATTCAATAAATGAGTGAAATTTACACTTTTTCATGCCATTTCAATGCATTTTTTAATAATGTTGTTTCAAACTGTTTCGCGGATTTTCCGCGATTCGCGGAGGTCTACCATGCCTGATAAACAAAAGGAGAAATGAAAGAAGATTACGGGTTTTTACTTCAGGTTTAGGTACAGGGAAGTGTTAGATCAGACTTTTTTTTATATACAGACTTTAGTGCGCGTGACAATTTGTCAGAATGAGTTAAAAGAAGAAAATTACTCCTCCCACCTGGGGGTTGGCCCCGGAAGGTCCCGGTATGGACTTCTGCCACTGCTTCTGCTGCAGAGTTTCCGCCAGCCGCCGGTAGAACTGGGAACAACAACAACAAACAGCACTCATTTCTGTATTGATTTTATGAAACTTAAACTATTTTTTTTTAAATTGCGGGAAACCACAGAGAAAATGTTCAGTTGAAAGCCAGAGGAAATGAAGAATGATTGATACAGTCGAACCTCCCTCACAAGACCTCCCATTATAAGACCTACTTCTCTGAGACATTGCCCTTCAAATTACCTCCCTTATAAGACCCCTCCCTTTATGGATGAGTTTTGAAGGTCCTAATGTTCTTCCCCCCCCCATTGGATCACGTGGATCCATATTATACACTGGGGGGTGGTACTGAAAAGTGAAACCTTGAAGATGAGCCAGTAAAAGCTGAGACTAGGAGGAGGCCAGGCCAGCTGGGAAGCCATCACGTTGAAAAGCAGAGACAAAACGAGATAGTCTCTTATCTGCATGAGCCCCACGAAAGTAGTACGCTGCACTGATCCGCTTTCCCAAAACCAGACACCCATTGCCGTTACATCGTCTCCATCCCGAGAAGACCGCCCAGTCTTCATGAAGAACGTCCATACGGGTCGACAACCAATTGGACGATAATCTCACTTTCTTGGGGAAGGTCCTATAAGGGAGGATCCACTGTAGCACCAGCCTTCTGACTTTCACTTTTTTTTAAAATCAATATTTATGACATTTGACTAATTGAAAAAATTGTGTGCAACCACAGAGAAAAGTATCAGGTGCAAGCCAGAAGGTGCCGTAATATTATATGTTTTTTTACTATAAATGAAGGCGAAATAGTTTTGTCTTCAATTTCGACTTATGCACCTAATATATGAGGGCGCCCAATTTGTACAAAAACATGAGAAGGGGAAGGCAAAGATTGCCCTGCAGTGTACACAAGGCATCAAAAGTATTCAAGAGTTGCAAATACAATGGATACTCACTTTAGAATCCTTCAAAATCCCTATAATCGCCCGAGAGACTGTCCAACAGATGCCACAACCCTTCATCGGACGTAAACATCATCGCTATGGAGCTTCAAATGCCATAATTCTACCAGTTTTTGAGAAGAAAAATGCAAACACAACAACAGGAAGTCACACAAACGGAACTTTGCTTATTTGAATTTGAAAGGGGAGCCAACTCTCGTTTATGACAGCCGTAACGGCGGTTGGCAAGCATTTACCGAACATGTACAGGCTTTGAATTTTGACTCTTTTTTTGCCTTTGTCTTTCTTTTTTTTGAAAATTGCCCGATTCATCTTATACACACAAGGTGGTGGTGAAAATGATATTTTACGTCCTCTCGGTCATAGACACATATGGGACATTCGTAAATACAAAGATGGTGGGAACAATACTGGGGTGCAATGCCCGGAGGCAGTGCAACACCAGTAAAGTCCCGAGTTTTTAACAATCTAGATAGGTGTAGCGGTAACCACGCCTCAGACAGCTAAACCTCATCGGCTATGGTACCGCCACAGATAAATATTATACACACAAGCGCCTAATGGTCCAAAACATGGTAAACACATGTATGAGGGTTCGTACGGATTTTTCATATAAAAATTCACACACTTTCAAAGACCTTTTATCCTATTTTCAAAGACCTCTTACGACATACAATCCCAATAAAGTTTATAAACTGAAAAGCAACAACATTCTTTTCTACTTGATGACGATTGCTTCGATCACGATCACTCAAGATGCACCTGTGTAGCCAAAAGACCCAGATATAGCAAAGGGAAGTAACTCTCAACAAATCGAGGATGTCGGCTAGACAGAACTAGATTGTCGAACTACAGACATAAGAAAATAAACCAATTTAAACGGCTTCTTTCTTAATTCTGGAAGCAAACCAAAACAATGTTATGGCGTCAATGACTTATTAGGCATCAATGACCTATTTACAAACCATTTCACAATTTCCACACGCCAAAGCCAATTTTCAAAGACATTGAAAGACTTGAAAATGGCAGTCCATTTCTCAAAGACCGTGCGAACCCTGTAGTATACCTCTTTGTCCCCGGCCTCCCGAAAGGACAGCCGTACGTAGTTGTGAGCACTGTGCATACCTCTTTCTCCCTGAAGGACAGCCGTACGTAATCAGCACTGTGTATACCTCTTCTCCCTGAAGGACAGCCGTACGTAGTTGTGAGCAGTGTGTATACCTCTTTCTCCCTGAAGGACAGCCGTACGTAGTTGTGAGCACTGCGCATACCTCTTTCTCCCTGAAGGACAGCCGTACGTAGTTGTGAGCAGTGTGTATACCTCTTTCTCCCTGAAGGACAGCCGTACGTAGTTGTGAGCACTGCGCATACCTCTTTCTCCCTGAAGGACAGCCGTACGTAGTTGTGAGCACTGCGCATACCTCTTTCTCCCTGAAGGACAGCCGTACGTAGTTGTGAGCACTGCGCATACCTCTTTCTCCCTGAAGGACAGCCGTACGTAGTTGTGAGCACTGCGCATACCTCTTTCTCCCTGAAGGACAGCCGTACGTAGTTGTGAGCACTGCGCATACCTCTTTCTTCCTGAAGGACAGCCGTACGTAGTTGTGAGCACTGCGCATACCTCTTTCTTCCTGAAGGACAGCCGTACGTAGTTGTGAGCACTGCGCATACCTCTTTCTCCCTGAAGGACAGCCGTACGTAGTTGTGAGCACTGCGCATACCTCTTTCTCCCTGAAGGACAGCCGTACGTAGTTGTGAGCAGTGTGTATACCTCTTTCTCCCTGAAGGACAGCCGTACGTAGTTGTGATCAGTGTGTATACCTCTTTCTCCCTGAAGGACAGCCGTACGTAGTTGTGAGCAGTGTGTATACCTCTTTCTCCCTGGCCTCCCTGAAGGACAGCCGTACGTAGTTGTGAGCAGTGTGTATACCTCTTTCTCCCTGAAGGACAGCCGTACGTAGTTGTGAGCAGTGTGTATACCTCTTTCTCCCCGGCCTCCCTGAAGGACAGCCGTACGTAGTTGTGAGCAGTGTGTATACCTCTTTCTCCCTGAAGGACAGCCGTACGTAGTTGTGAGCAGTGTGTATACCTCTTTCTCCCCGGCCTCCCTGAAGGACAGCCGTACGTAGTTGTGAGCACTGTGGGTGGTGGGACCCGCCGGTTTCTGGCCTGACACTGCATTCAGGTGAACCACGATTTTGGCACTGCACACACACACCAATGCATGCATGCATGCATAGTTATGTGTGCACGCTCACTCAGACATAAATACATTGTTTTTCAGTCTCTCTCACACGATACTATTACTAGCAAGTCACATGCATCTGTTGTATCACACGTGTACACGCACACATGTATGCATGCTCACTGATATAGTCACACACACAGAAAACACACACACATACACACTGGACTGGACCCAGTTTATTGCTAGATTAACAATAAAAGTTGTACTGACACACACACATGTACACACACACACACACATACTCTCAACACACACACATGTACACACACACACACACACACACACATGCACACACACTCTCAAACACACACATGTATGCTTGTACCATAATTTGTGAAGTCATATAAGGCACACACCTTACTATATCTTAAGGCAAACTTTACACAGACTTCAGATGGTATTATCCTATTAGGTTTTCTTCCTATATTGTAATGTTAGTACACTGTAACATTATGAGACACAGGGGGGCACAGTCTGGGGGGGGGGGGGGGGGAGTATTGCACAAAATATGGTATGCGTTCAAAAAACAAACAAGCAAAAAAACTGACCTTTTGGCAAATCCTGAAGCTTGTTCTTCCAGATAGACCACCAGAGACAGAGGGAGACACAACACACATGCCTGAAATCAGCAACACACACACACACACACACGCACACACACACACACACCACGCACACACACACACACACACACGCACACGCGCACACACACCAATAATAATTATTAGGATTAGCATTAAATGCCTGGCAAGAGGTTGTTTTTTATTTGTGTTGATTTGTGTGTTATAAGTTAGCTGTGCATGCAAAAATAAAATCACAATCAAAACACACAAGATGCACAGACCACACGCACGCACACACACACACACACACACACACACAACCAAAACACTTGCATAACGATTAAAAGTTCATAAAACACATTACACATACATCCTGCCATTGCATTCTATTTCATGTGTTCTTCTTACTTTATCCTATCCTTTTTTATGTGCAGATGCATTGTTATTATATGATATTGAATAATCATGGTTTCTTTTTACATGTCCTATGAAGTTTTATGCGTTGGGTATTTCATTATTATGTTCTTATTGGACTATATATGTTTATGTCGTGCCACAAATCAATTTTTCACTTTTGAGATAATAAAGTAGTCTTGAGTCTTGATACTTTTAGTCTTAATTCAAAGAAAACACTAATGAAAAAATAGTGACAGGTTATACACCATGGCTGGCATGTGTGTGTGTGTATGTGTGTGTGTGTGAGAGTTGTGTGTGTGTGTGTGTGTCCATGTGCATGCATGCATGTGTGTGTGTTCTTCAGTTTAACGTCCTTCCACTAAAAGTGATTCAGACAAAATTATATTGCGGTGTGTTTTTGGTGTGGTTGAGTTGTGAGTAGATGTGTCTGTAAGTGAGAATATGTCAGAATATAATAAGTAATAAGTTAGTGATGTAATCATTACCCTGACCCCACCCACCCCTTCAGCAACAATAATCATGTGATGACAATTGTCATCAGTAAAGAACTGTATGAAATATTGCATCTTTCTTAATGAGTTAACAACATGTGTGTGTGTGTGTGTGTGTGTGTGTGTGTGTGCGTCCATGTTCATGCATGTGCGTATGTGTGTGTGCATGCACATTTATGTGATGCATGCTCCTTTTTAGAGTAGAAAAGCTAGTATTTAATACTTATTCATAGTTAGCTTCTTTTCTTTATCCCCCAAGCATTAAGGACATTTTTTTTTTTTTTCAGATTCTCCGTCGGTATATGTATGCCAGAATTGGTTGCTGCCGACGGACCACGACGCAGATGCAGACTGAGAGTTGCCTGAAGTTCTTACCCTGTTATGTTGATCTCTCCATAACAATCGATGAGTCGTCAGTATCAGAACTCCGTATTCAAATGCTGTCTGAAAAAGAAAAGAAAAAAACAGTGCCATTAACTCAACTGATTAAGAAAGATGCAAGATGCCATAAAGTTCTTTACTGATTAAAGGGGACATTTTGTGAAAGAGCTATTTAGTATTTGCTTCATTTGTCCTTTTCCCAATAACTTGTTTTCTTAAAAATACAGATTACCGGAACAGAGGTGGAGATGGGGTGGGTGGGAAAATGGGTGGTGATCAGGATAAGGCGGAGCTGAGTCAATGTGATGCTATCTTTGTGACAAAGCAACCAACAAAAATAGCAACAGATCAAACACTTTTAAGTAGTACAGCTTCTTTCCTGGAGTCATTCCAGTACATGGAATTATCTACCAGCACAAGCAGCTGAGGCTCCCTCATTGGTACTCTTCAAGGGGGAGCTCAACAACATCTCTTTTAAAAATTCTAGGGGTTAGGGGGCCACGTATCAAAGTAGTGGTAAATGAAGATGCTAAGCTGTGTCGGTCGGTGCCTGCTTCCGGGGACGCTACGGTAGCCGGGATTGTCTCGCCTGGATACTGTAAAATAAAGGTCTATGGCCCAATAAGTAGTTTGTTAAAAAAAAGAAAAGGAAAAAAAAAGGAATAAAAATAAATATGAAATAGGTGTGTGAAGGGGTGGGGTGAGGGTCTACTTCTTCTTGATCTTGATAGTAGTCGAAATCGCCACACCATGGCATTATAATTTATATCGACGAAACGTTAGGGACAGCACATCTTAAAAAACAAAACAATTATAAAACGTAGTATTTTAATTTTAGTGACTGGCCAGCCACTGACTACTCAGCCAGGGGTTCCGCATCCCATAATCATTTAATACATAAGACGGCGTGACACAGATCTACGTGTAGTCTATTACCTTATCGTTGCCGTCATATAAAGCTACACCCGTCTGTTGCTCCACCAACTGTTCGCCGGTGAACAGTGTACCCTCAGTCCATTCAAAGCGATCCATCTTCTCCAATCCTCCCGATCTTCTGCTTCAGGAAGAAGTCTTTGTGATTGATCTCCCCTGTCCCCAGAATTACACCTGTGGTTGCACACCCAAAATGAATAAAAATGTGTGGACAAATAAATGTGTTATCTTTTCTTGTTTGCTTCGCATTTACAAGGTCAGGTCAGGTCAGGTCAGGTAGATTAAGACGACTAGGCCTCGCGGCCTCTCAAGCGTCTTTTCTTTTTTTTTCTTTTCCTTTTTGGGGGGGTTGGCACAGCTGTGACGGTTTTGGTAGACTATTCGTCATACTGGTATTTTAATTTACTACGGTTCGGGTCTTTGCCCAGGAGGCTTTTGAATTTGTTAGTATCAGGTGCAAGTTTTGTCTGAGCAGGAAGTGTGTTCCAATAGTTAGTCACTCTGTTACTGAAAAAGTGTCTCCTGATGTTAGTTCTACTATACTGTGTTAGTATTTTTAATTCATGATTTCTAGTCTTTGAAAAATTTGAAATCTGAAACAAACTTTTGTTAGTATTGTCAGGTCAGGTAATGAGGGCAACTAGGCCTCGCGGCCTCTGAAGTGCCCTTTCAATATAGTTTTTTTTAGTATTGAGCACAGCTGTGACGGTTTTTGATGACACAATCAGTCATGTTGGTATCTCAATTCTGTCAATTTAGGGTCTTTGTCCAGGAGGTTTTTAAACTGGTTAAGGTTTGGTGCAAGCTTGATTTATGCAGAGAGGTTATTCCAATACTTGGCAACTCTGTTAGCAAAAAAATGTTTTCTAATGTTAGTTCTGCTGTATTGTATTAGTATTTTTAATTCACAGCTTCTAGTTTTCGAATAGTTCGAGAGCTGAAACAATCTTTTGTTAGTAAAGTCAGTATTGTTAAAAATTTTGTAAACATTTATCAGGTCTCCTCGCAGCCTCCTGTATTTTAAGGACCATTAAGAATTGTATATACATTAATTAGGTCACCACGAATTCTTCTGTATTTCAAGGATGATAGATCAAGTTTGTGTAGCCTTTCATTATAATCAAATTTTGTAAGAACTTTTATTAATTTAGTAGCTCTCCTCTGTACACGCTCAATTGAAACTGATTGTCGTTTAAGATATGGATTCCAAATTTGGTTCCCATACTCCAGATGTGGTCTAACCAAACTTTTATATAAGTTAATGAACACATTATTATTTAGTCCTGTAAAAGTTCTCCTAATTAACCCTAACATTCTATTAGCTTTGTTTACAGCTGTTGTAATATATGTCTATCAAATTTCAATTTAGAATCAAATATAACTCCCAAGTCTTTTTCTTCTGCACAAGTATCTAATACATGTTTATCTGTGCCATGAGATATTTCATATTCTCTTAGTGGATTATTCTACCCTAAATGCATTATTTTACACTTATTTGCATTAAAATATAGTTTCCATTTTTCTGACCAGTCTATAAGTTTGTTTATATCATTCTGTAACACATCTGATTTATCAGAAGAATTATGCATTTTAGTATCATCAGCGAACACTTTGCATACGCTTTGTACTTGATCTGGCAAGTAATTGATAAAATAGTGAATAAAATTGGGCCTAAAATGCTTCCTTGTGGTATACCACTCAGTGTGTCAGTATTTGATGATAGTTTATTTCCAACCCGTACTTTCTGTTTTCTGCCTGTCAAAAAATTATGTACCCATGATAAAATGTTGCCCGTTATGCCATATAATCTTAATTTCAACAAGAGTCAATGGTGAGGGACGGAATCAAAGGCCTTTCGAAAAAGCGTGTCTTTAAAAGTGAGTTGGACCTGAACTGAAAGGATGTTCCCAGAAAATTGAAGTCGTTCCAAAAAGGGAAAGTTTACCTCATACCAGTTGCATCACAGACAGTATAAACAGTACAGGCACTTGATTGCAAGACTAATTGAGTTGTTTTTGTTCCTTTATTCTATACTTTCCTTCAGTATTCTGTGCAAAATAAATGTTGAGCAGAAGAAAAAAGTATGAGCGCCTGTACTTTTGTGTTGGTGGTAGAGAGACTGTCCATCCTTTTATTTTCATCGGCAATGGCAGAGAGGAAAAGGCAATCCATTTCTTTAAAAAGATAAATACAAATAACTGAATATGTGGACAAAAATCCACATAAACAAAAGCAAACGATTGATAAAAAGCTGCATGGGTGGACAGTAAATGGTAATAGTTCAGTACAAGAAAGGTGAAGGGGTACGTATTTGATAACAGTGAAAAGGAAAAAAAAGCTTGTTAGTTTGAGTGGTTGTAGGCACCTTTAAATCTTCTTCTTAGTAGACGATTTTGATTTTATGATGTAAGAAATGCATCAAATTAGGAAAAAGGATGTTCTCTTCATTTTGTTTCGGATATAAGAAAACTTGAATATGGTAATAAGCAAAAAATGATCTCCTTTCGATTTTCTTATAACCGAGTTTTGCTGTATTTTGATTTTATGATGTAAAACATGAGTCATAGGTCCAAGTTTCGTTATAGTCCATTGGCATTGTACAAACGCAAATACAAAATTGTCTTCCACTGTGTAAAATGAATTATACATCCAAATTAGAATATTGATTAAAAACAAGAAACAGAAATGTACATGTAACCAAATATGTTACTCTCACACCACACCCACTCATTCATCTGCTCTCCACTATCTTGCTCGCTCATCATGCAACTCACACCACGTCTGCCTTCATTTTTGTTTTTGATTTTCTGTTCCGTTCTTTCTTTTTTTCCTCCTTTGCTTTGCATTTTTTCCTTTTTTTTCATGCACCAAATTAGGTAAAACATTTTCTCTTCGTTTTGTTTCTGTTTGTCTTTTATTTTATTTTTTTATTTTATTTTTTCCCTTTACCCCCATTCAAATCGGTTATAAGAAAACAACATCAAAATGTTTTCTTATATCCGAGTATCGGATATAAGAAAACCCGGATATAAGAAAACAAAAAATTATCTCCCTTCGATATTCTTATAACCGGGTTTGACTGTATGATGAAAATCAGTTTAACGTCCTCCGGTCTGAAACAGACACATATGGGACGTTAGTAGATATAAAGATGCTGGGAACGATCCTGGAGGCAATGCAACTCCAGGAAAGTCCCGCATTTTTAACGATACAGATGTAGCCTATGTATTTCATATGTTTGTGAGTAAGCACCGCTGTACGTTAGACTGGCTTTAAATAGGTCTAGTCGTGGAGTTGGTATTATTCCCCCAGCTTCTGAAAGTTCTGTGATTGTAACTTTCTCTAATCTAACGCTCTCTTTGACTTTGCCTTTTCCATTTGCTGACTGTCATCTACTATCTTTCTGGCCTTACCAGTCCATTCTCCTGCCTTTAGTTTTCGCTAAACACTTTCAAATTAAGATTTCATCCAGCCAAAGTCGGACTTGCTGGGCCTAGCTATTTCTTAGTTAGGCGCATAACGGCTGTGTGACGCATCTGCGCTCATAATTAGCAGGAAACTGTCTGAGCGATCGAAGAAAAAGAAGGGATTAACAGTTTTTGTATCATGCATGCAACTGTTGATCGAAAAGCGGTCTATCAAAAACTGAGGAGCATTTCCGATCATACCTTTGTGCATCATCACTGCTTTATTGTGTTCCAACCGAGATTTAAAAGGTAATTATATCAACAGCTTTTATTTGTAATCACTGGTCGTAAGTGAGGTTGATTGAGAGAGAGAGAGAGAGAGAGAGAGAGAGAGAGAGAGAGAGAGAGAGAGAGAGAGAGAGAGAGAGAGAGAGAGAGAGAGAGAGAGAGAGAGAGAGAGAGAGAGATCCGGGTATCCAGCTTGACTTCAGGGTAGCCAATAGCACCCACCCACCCCTCTTAATTGTTGGCATGGCCCAGCTCATCCGCCTCCTTGGAGCAGTATTGGGACTAGTGGCAGCTATAGGCCATACTGCAGCAGGACACTATAGGGATTCTGGTGGACTCCATGCATTAGAGTGGAGAGTGGACAGTGGCACAAGGAAGCGGCGTTCGCCTCGTATAATGACTTACAGTACATTTACAAAACCAGTAAGTTTGCACATTTCCCGAAACATTCAGTAAATTTGCAAAGTTACTGTTTCACTCAGGGATTTTGCAAATTTCATAAAAAAGAAATCAGGAAATTTTCGAACTTCCTAGTAACTTTTACACTTTCCCGGCCCCTCAAAAACTGATATATTGATTTTCACAATGATCCAGAAACCGAAAAAAAAATAATGGCTTCTAAAATGAATTGAAGCACATGCATGGATAGCTTCTCTGTCGGTCTCCCTCCCCTCTCTGTCTGTCCGATAGTCTCTCGCTATCCCTATTTGTTTCTGTCTCTATCTTATACTGTTTCATTCTGGTTACATGGGATTTTTCGTCTCACTCTGCACTAGGCCTTACGGTCGGGACGTATTCTTTCGGATGAGGCAATACACCGATGTCATGTACTGTGCCCATGCACTTAGCACACATTAAACCCAATGGCAGCGAAAAAGTTGTCAATTGGTTAAAATCTACCCCCCCCCTGTTCCTCATCAGTCACACAAAAATCGCATGCAAAAAAAAGAAGAAAAAAGGGTGGCGTGACTCTGGCTGCAACACGCTCTCCAGGTGGGAGCAACCCGAATTTCGCAGATACGCCTCTGTGACTATGAAGTACCAAATACAAACAACCATCTTTCTCTTGTCCTAAGTGGTCCTTAACTTTTCACCAATAGTTAGATAAACAAACAAAAAAACAAAAACAAAAAGGGCTGCAAGGCCAATTATCAGCACTAATACTATTATTGTCTAGTAAAAATATGCCAGTCACAATATGATTGATGAGTGGAAGATTGTTTTACCTTGCGTCACAATATGATTGAGGAGTGAAAGAGATTGTTTTTACCTTGCAATACAATATGATTGAGGAGTGAAAGAGATTGTTTTTACCTTGCGTCACAATATGATTGAGGAGTGAAAGAGATTGTTTTTACCTTGCGTCACAATATGATTGAGGAGTGAAAGAGATTGTTTTTACCTTGCGTCACAATATGATTGAGGATTGAAAGAGATTGTTTTTACCTTGCGTCACAATATGATTGAGGAGTGAGAGATTGTTTTTACCTTGCGTCACAATATGATTGATGAGTGAAAGATTGTTTTTACCTTGCGTCACAATATGATTGAGGAGTGAAAGATTGTTTTTACCTTGCGTCACAATATGATTGAGGAGTGAAAGATTGTTTTTACCTTGCGTCACAATATGATTGAGGAGTGAAAGATTGTTTTTACCTTGCGTCACAATATGATTGAGGAGTGAAAGATTGTTTTTACCTTGCGTCACAATATGATTGAGGAGTGAAAGATTGTTTTTACCTTGCAATACAATATGATTGAGGAGTGAAAGAGATTGTTTTTACCTTGCGTCACAATATG
This sequence comes from Phymorhynchus buccinoides, assembly GCA_017654935.2. Classification (NCBI taxonomy): domain Eukaryota; kingdom Metazoa; phylum Mollusca; class Gastropoda; order Neogastropoda; family Raphitomidae; genus Phymorhynchus; species Phymorhynchus buccinoides. The sequence continues at coordinate 3,572,195 of CM065686.1, forward strand.
ATTGAGGAGTGAGAGATTGTTTTTACCTTGCGTCACAATATGATTGAGGAGTGAAAGAGATTGTTTTTACCTTGTCACAATATGATTGAGGAGTGAAAGAGATTGTTTTTACCTTGCGTCACAATATGATTGAGGAGTGAAAGATTGTTTTTACCTTGTGTCACAATATGATTGAGGAGTGAAAGAGATTGTTTTTACCTTGCGTCACAATATGATTGATGAGTGGAAGATTGTTTTTACCTTGCGTCACAATATGATTGAGGAGTGAAAGATTGTTTTTACCTTGCGTCACAATATGATTGAGGAGTGAGAGATTGTTTTTACCTTGCGTCACAATATGATTGAGGAGTGAAAGAGATTGTTTTTACCTTGCGTCACAATATGATTGAGGAGTGAAAGGGATTGTTTTTACCTTGCGTCACAATATGATTGAGGAGTGAGAGATTGTTTTTACCTTGCGTCACAATATGATTGATGAGTGAAAGATTGTTTTTACCTTGCGTCACAATATGATTGAGGAGTGAAAGATTGTTTTTACCTTGCGTCACAATATGATTGAGGAGTGAAAGATTGTTTTTACCTTGCGTCACAATATGATTGAGGAGTGAAAGATTGTTTTTACCTTGCGTCACAATATGATTGAGGAGTGAAAGATTGTTTTTACCTTGCGTCACAATATGATTGAGGAGTGAAAGATTGTTTTTACCTTGCAATACAATATGATTGAGGAGTGAAAGAGATTGTTTTTACCTTGCGTCACAATATGATTGAGGAGTGAGAGATTGTTTTTACCTTGCGTCACAATATGATTGAGGAGTGAGAGATTGTTTTTACCTTGCGTCACAATATGATTGAGGAGTGAAAGATTGTTTTTACCTTGCGTCACAATATGATTGAGGAGTGAGAGATTGTTTTTACCTTGCGTCACAATATGATTGAGGAGTGAAAGAGATTGTTTTTACCTTGTCACAATATGATTGAGGAGTGAAAGATTGTTTTTACCTTGCGTCACAATATGATTGAGGAGTGAAAGAGATTGTTTTTACCTTGCGTCACAATATGATTGAGGAGTGAAAGATTGTTTTTACCTTGCGTCACAATATGATTGAGGAGTGAAAGAGATTGTTTTTACCTTGCGTCACAATATGATTGATGAGTGGAAGATTGTTTTTACCTTGCGTCACAATATGATTGAGGAGTGAAAGATTGTTTTTACCTTGCGTCACAATATGATTGAGGAGTGAGAGATTGTTTTTACCTTGCGTCACAATATGATTGAGGAGTGAAAGAGATTGTTTTTACCTTGCGTCACAATATGATTGAGGAGTGAAAAGATTGTTTTTACCTTGCGTCACAATATGATTGAGGAGTGAGAGATTGTTTTTACCTTGTCACAATATGATTGAGGAGTGAAAGAGATTGTTTTTACCTTGCGTCACAATATGATTGAGGAGTGAAAGATTGTTTTTACCTTGCGTCACAATATGATTGAGGAGTGAGAGATTGTTTTTACCTTGCGTCACAATATGATTGAGGAGTGAAAGATTGTTTTTACCTTGCGTCACAATATGATTGAGGAGTGAAAGATTGTTTTTACCTTGCGTCACAATATGATTGAGGAGTGAAAGAGATTGTTTTTACCTTGCGTCACAATATGATTGAGGAGTGAAAGATTGTTTTTACCTTGCGTCACAATGATTGAGGAGTCAGATTGTTTTTACCTTGCGTCACAATATTGATGAGTGGAAGATTGTTTTTACCTTGCGTCACAATATGATTGAGGAGTGAAAGATTGTTTTTACCTTGCGTCACAATATGATTGAGGAGTGAGAGATTGTTTTTACCTTGCGTCACAATATGATTGAGGAGTGAAAGAGATTGTTTTTACCTTGCGTCACAATATGATTGAGGAGTGAAAGAGATTGTTTTTACCTTGCGTCACAAAATGATTGATGAGTGGAAGATTGTTTTTACCTTGCGTCACAATATGATTGAGGAGTGAAAGATTGTTTTTACCTTGCGTCACAATATGATTGAGGAGTGAAAGATTGTTTTTACCTTGCGTCACAATATGATTGAGGAGTGAAAGAGATTGTTTTTACCTTGCGTCACAATATGATTGAGGAGTGAAAGAGATTGTTTTTACCTTGCGTCACAATATGATTGAGGAGTGAAAGGGATTGTTTTTACCTTGCGTCACAATATGATTGAGGAGTGAGAGATTGTTTTTACCTTGCGTCACAATATGATTGATGAGTGAAAGATTGTTTTTACCTTGCGTCACAATATGATTGAGGAGTGAAAGATTGTTTTTACCTTGCGTCACAATATGATTGAGGAGTGAAAGATTGTTTTTACCTTGCGTCACAATATGATTGAGGAGTGAAAGATTGTTTTTACCTTGCGTCACAATATGATTGAGGAGTGAAAGATTGTTTTTACCTTGCAATACAATATGATTGAGGAGTGAAAGAGATTGTTTTTACCTTGCGTCACAATATGATTGAGGAGTGAGAGATTGTTTTTACCTTGCATCACAATATGATTGAGGAGTGAGAGATTGTTTTTACCTTGCATCACAATATGATTGAGGAATGAAAGATTGTTTTTACCTTGCGTCACAATATGATTGAGGAGTGAGAGATTGTTTTTACCTTGCGTCACAATATGATTGAGGAGTGAAAGAGATTGTTTTTACCTTGTCACAATATGATTGAGGAGTGAAAGAGATTGTTTTTACCTTGCGTCACAATATGATTGAGGAGTGAAAGATTGTTTTTACCTTGCGTCACAATATGATTGAGGAGTGAAAGAGATTGTTTTTACCTTGCGTCACAAAATGATTGATGAGTGGAAGATTGTTTTTACCTTGCGTCACAATATGATTGAGGAGTGAAAGATTGTTTTTACCTTGCGTCACAATATGATTGAGGAGTGAAAGATTGTTTTTACCTTGCGTCACAATATGATTGAGGAGTGAAAGAGATTGTTTTTACCTTGCGTCACAATATGATTGAGGAGTGAAAGGGATTGTTTTTACCTTGCGTCACAATATGATTGAGGAGTGAGAGATTGTTTTTACCTTGTCACAATATGATTGAGGAGTGAAAGAGATTGTTTTTACCTTGCGTCACAATATGATTGAGGAGTGAAAGATTGTTTTTACCTTGCGTCACAATATGATTGAGGAGTGAGAGATTGTTTTTACCTTGCGTCTCAATATGATTGAGGAGTGAAAGATTGTTTTTACCTTGCGTCACAATATGATTGAGGAGTGAAAGATTGTTTTTACCTTGCGTCACAATATGATTGAGGAGTGAAAGAGATTGTTTTTACCTTGTCACAATATGATTGAGGAGTGAAAGATTGTTTTTACCTTGCGTCACAATGATTGAGGAGTCAGATTGTTTTTACCTTGCGTCACAATATTGATGAGTGGAAGATTGTTTTTACCTTGCGTCACAATATGATTGAGGAGTGAAAGATTGTTTTTACCTTGCGTCACAATATGATTGAGGAGTGAGAGATTGTTTTTACCTTGCGTCACAATATGATTGAGGAGTGAAAGAGATTGTTTTTACCTTGCGTCACAATATGATTGAGGAGTGAAAGAGATTGTTTTTACCTTGCGTCACAATATGATTGAGGAGTGAGAGATTGTTTTTACCTTGCGTCACAATATGATTGAGGAGTGAAAGATTGTTTTTACCTTGCGTCACAATATGATTGAGGAGTGAAAGAGATTGTTTTTACCTTGCGTCACAATATGATTGAGTGAAAGATTGTTTTTACCTTGCGTCACAATATGATTGAGGAGTGAGAGATTGTTTTTACCTTGCGTCACAATATGATTGAGGAGTGAAAGATTGTTTTTACCTTGCGTCACAATATGATTGAGGAGTGAAAGATTGTTTTTACCTTGCGTCACAATATGATTGAGGAGTGAAAGAGATTGTTTTTACCTTGCGTCACAATATGATTGAGGAGTGAAAGATTGTTTTTACCTTGCGTCACAATGATTGAGGAGTCAGATTGTTTTTACCTTGCGTCACAATATTGATGAGTGGAAGATTGTTTTTACCTTGCGTCACAATATGATTGAGGAGTGAAAGATTGTTTTTACCTTGCGTCACAATATGATTGAGGAGTGAGAGATTGTTTTTACCTTGCGTCACAATATGATTGAGGAGTGAAAGAGATTGTTTTTACCTTGCGTCACAATATGATTGAGGAGTGAAAGAGATTGTTTTTACCTTGCGTCACAAAATGATTGATGAGTGGAAGATTGTTTTTACCTTGCGTCACAATATGATTGAGGAGTGAAAGATTGTTTTTACCTTGCGTCACAATATGATTGAGGAGTGAGAGATTGTTTTTACCTTGCGTCACAATATGATTGAGGAGTGAAAGAGATTGTTTTTACCTTGCGTCACAATATGATTGAGGAGTGAAAGGGATTGTTTTTACCTTGCGTCACAATATGATTGAGGAGTGAGAGATTGTTTTTACCTTGCGTCACAATATGATTGATGAGTGAAAGATTGTTTTTACCTTGCGTCACAATATGATTGAGGAGTGAAAGATTGTTTTTACCTTGCGTCACAATATGATTGAGGAGTGAAAGATTGTTTTTACCTTGCGTCACAATATGATTGAGGAGTGAAAGATTGTTTTTACCTTGCGTCACAATATGATTGAGGAGTGAAAGATTGTTTTTACCTTGCAATACAATATGATTGAGGAGTGAAAGAGATTGTTTTTACCTTGCGTCACAATATGATTGAGGAGTGAGAGATTGTTTTTACCTTGCGTCACAATATGATTGAGGAGTGAGAGATTGTTTTTACCTTGCGTCACAATATGATTGAGGAATGAAAGATTGTTTTTACCTTGCGTCACAATATGATTGAGGAGTGAGAGATTGTTTTTACCTTGCGTCACAATATGATTGAGGAGTGAAAGAGATTGTTTTTACCTTGCGTCACAATATGATTGAGGAGTGAAAGAGATTGTTTTTACCTTGCGTCACAATATGATTGAGGAGTGAAAGATTGTTTTTACCTTGCGTCACAATATGATTGAGGAGTGAAAGAGATTGTTTTTACCTTGCGTCACAATATGATTGATGAGTGGAAGATTGTTTTTACCTTGCGTCACAATATGATTGAGGAGTGAAAGATTGTTTTTACCTTGCGTCACAATATGATTGAGGAGTGAAAGAGATTGTTTTTACCTTGCGTCACAATATGATTGAGGAGTGAAAGAGATTGTTTTTACCTTGCGTCACAATATGATTGAGGAGTGAAAAGATTGTTTTTACCTTGCGTCACAATATGATTGAGGAGTGAGAGATTGTTTTTACCTTGTCACAATATGATTGAGGAGTGAAAGAGATTGTTTTTACCTTGCGTCACAATATGATTGAGGAGTGAAAGATTGTTTTTACCTTGCGTCACAATATGATTGAGGAGTGAGAGATTGTTTTTACCTTGCGTCTCAATATGATTGAGGAGTGAAAGATTGTTTTTACCTTGCGTCACAATATGATTGAGGAGTGAAAGATTGTTTTTACCTTGCGTCACAATATGATTGAGGAGTGAAAGAGATTGTTTTTACCTTGCGTCACAATATGATTGAGGAGTGAAAGATTGTTTTTACCTTGCGTCACAATGATTGAGGAGTCAGATTGTTTTTACCTTGCGTCACAATATTGATGAGTGGAAGATTGTTTTTACCTTGCGTCACAATATGATTGAGGAGTGAAAGATTGTTTTTACCTTGCGTCACAATATGATTGAGGAGTGAGAGATTGTTTTTACCTTGCGTCACAATATGATTGAGGAGTGAAAGAGATTGTTTTTACCTTGCGTCACAATATGATTGAGGAGTGAAAGAGATTGTTTTTACCTTGCGTCACAATATGATTGAGGAGTGAGAGATTGTTTTTACCTTGCGTCACAATATGATTGAGGAGTGAAAGATTGTTTTTACCTTGCGTCACAATATGATTGAGGAGTGAAAGAGATTGTTTTTACCTTGCGTCACAATATGATTTGAGTGAAAGATTGTTTTTACCTTGCGTCACAATATGATTGAGGAGTGAGAGATTGTTTTTACCTTGCGTCACAATATGATTGAGGAGTGAAAGATTGTTTTTACCTTGCGTCACAATATGATTGAGGAGTGAAAGATTGTTTTTACCTTGCGTCACAATATGATTGAGGAGTGAAAGATTGTTTTTACCTTGCAATACAATATGATTGAGGAGTGAAAGAGATTGTTTTTACCTTGCGTCACAATATGATTGAGGAGTGAGAGATTGTTTTTACCTTGCGTCACAATATGATTGAGGAGTGAGAGATTGTTTTTACCTTGCATCACAATATGATTGAGGAATGAAAGATTGTTTTTACCTTGCGTCACAATATGATTGAGGAGTGAGAGATTGTTTTTACCTTGCGTCACAATATGATTGAGGAGTGAAAGAGATTGTTTTTACCTTGTCACAATATGATTGAGGAGTGAAAGAGATTGTTTTTACCTTGCGTCACAATATGATTGAGGAGTGAAAGATTGTTTTTACCTTGCGTCACAATATGATTGAGGAGTGAAAGAGATTGTTTTTACCTTGCGTCACAAAATGATTGATGAGTGGAAGATTGTTTTTACCTTGCGTCACAATATGATTGAGGAGTGAAAGATTGTTTTTACCTTGCGTCACAATATGATTGAGGAGTGAGAGATTGTTTTTACCTTGCGTCACAATATGATTGAGGAGTGAAAGAGATTGTTTTTACCTTGCGTCACAATATGATTGAGGAGTGAAAGGGATTGTTTTTACCTTGCGTCACAATATGATTGAGGAGTGAGAGATTGTTTTTACCTTGTCACAATATGATTGAGGAGTGAAAGAGATTGTTTTTACCTTGCGTCACAATATGATTGAGGAGTGAAAGATTGTTTTTACCTTGCGTCACAATATGATTGAGGAGTGAGAGATTGTTTTTACCTTGCGTCTCAATATGATTGAGGAGTGAAAGATTGTTTTTACCTTGCGTCACAATATGATTGAGGAGTGAAAGATTGTTTTTACCTTGCGTCACAATATGATTGAGGAGTGAAAGAGATTGTTTTTACCTTGCGTCACAATATGATTGAGGAGTGAAAGATTGTTTTTACCTTGCGTCACAATGATTGAGGAGTCAGATTGTTTTTACCTTGCGTCACAATATTGATGAGTGGAAGATTGTTTTTACCTTGCGTCACAATATGATTGAGGAGTGAAAGATTGTTTTTACCTTGCGTCACAATATGATTGAGGAGTGAAAGATTGTTTTTACCTTGCGTCACAATATGATTGAGGAGTGAAAGAGATTGTTTTTACCTTGCGTCACAATATGATTGAGGAGTGAAAGAGATTGTTTTTACCTTGCGTCACAATATGATTGAGGAGTGAGAGATTGTTTTTACCTTGCGTCACAATATGATTGAGGAGTGAAAGATTGTTTTTACCTTGCGTCACAATATGATTGAGGAGTGAAAGAGATTGTTTTTACCTTGCGTCACAATATGATTTGAGTGAAAGATTGTTTTTACCTTGCGTCACAATATGATTGAGGAGTGAGAGATTGTTTTTACCTTGCGTCACAATATGATTGAGGAGTGAAAGATTGTTTTTACCTTGTGTCACAATATGATTGAGGAGTGAAAGATTGTTTTTACCTTGCGTCACAATATGATTGAGGAGTGAAAGAGATTGTTTTTACCTTGTCACAATATGATTGAGGAGTGAAAGATTGTTTTTACCTTGCGTCACAATGATTGAGGAGTCAGATTGTTTTTACCTTGCGTCACAATATTGATGAGTGGAAGATTGTTTTTACCTTGCGTCACAATATGATTGAGGAGTGAGATTGTTTTTACCTTGCGTCACAATATGATTGATGAGTGGAAGATATTCTTTTTACCTTGCCAGACTGGGTCAGGGAATTGTTTTCAGGTCCATGCGTTCGTCTGTGGACCGATTTTCTCGAAAACTACTGGACAGATTCCAATTATATTTGGGAGAGATATGGACACCTAGCATGGTTCCTTTCGATGTTCACGACCTAGCGGATTGTTGATTTTCCATGAATTTTATCTGAACCCATCTCGCTTTGTTTTCATGAAGTTGGTCTTTCATTTTCGATGGGTATTTGCTGAAAGTACTACAGTGGAACCTCCCTTAACCTTTACCGGATCACGCTTTTGACTACACAGACACGATCGCGCGGGTCTTCCACGACCCATGCTCAGTAAAAAAAAAAAGGGACATGCATTTTAACAGTGTTTATCCCTGTCCAGATGATGCGGGTCCTAGGAGCCATACTCGTCAAAGAGTCACCATGTGTTTATCCTTATCCAGATGGTGCGGGTCTCCCACTACCCATACTCAATGCACTGCAGTGGCATATTTCTGCTCTTTAAAGTATGGGTCGTAGGAGACCCGCGCCATCAGGACAAGCATGTTAAAATGACGCATCATATTACGTCATTTGTATTTTATACACATTAATGAAATTTAAGACACGTAAAGCCATTAACGTTTTTGATAAAGTCATGAAATTTCATGACGATTGCAAAAATAGTTTTTGAGATGTAACAGTTTTTGTGTGTCTCTGGGTCGTGGGTGACCCAGGAAGTCCGGTAAAGGTTAAAAGACCAAAAATCATCCAAAATGAAGTCTTAAATGGGAGGGAGTTGCAAAGGGAGGCAATTTTTATACTTACATAGAAAAGCAATGTCTCAGAGAAGTAGGTCTTATGTGGGAGGGAGTCTTATAACGGGGGTCTTATAAGGGAGGTTCCACTGTATCACAACAAGAATAAAGGGTGATAGTACATTTAGGCAAATGCCCCACGGTTTACAACCAGTAGTGTCACTGAAATGAGTATAAGAAAAATATTCAATAATCAGAATAAAATAAACAAATATGTGTAGCGAAAGAGCAAAACCGAAAGACTCGCTGTAAATAATGAAAACCAACAGCAATGTCACTAGGCTACACGGAATGAAATGACATGATGCAGAGGAATCAAATCACAGTACAGTGGAACCTCCCTTAAAAAGACTCCCTCCCACATAAGACCTACTTCTCTGAGATTGCCCTTCTTTGTAAGCATTAAAATTACCTCCCTTATAAGACCTCATTTTGGATGAGTTTTCAAGGTCTTATAAGGGAGGTTCCACTGTACTGTAGTAGTTTCTGGCCTCACTTTGTTTTCAAATCCTAAGCTTAGCAACTTATTTCGATCCTAAACTATCAAATAGTTATCATCTCTTGATGGGTGCTTCTCCAAAATCCTGGAAAACAAAAGGAATTTGACACTTTTAGTCAGTGACAAGTGGTGGTAGGGACAAAATAAAACAAGTGAAGGTGAGAAAGGAAGGCTGCTTCTATTATCATTATAACCTGATCTGCAGGCAGCGGCCATTGAAAAGGAAAAAAACTGCAATCAGGCACATAGCTTGAAGAGAAACACCCATCCTGTTTTTTTCTTTGTGTTGAATTGGAAGTAGTTTTGTATGGCTTTGCCACCTTAAATATTGACAAGATTGGTCAAAATAGTTTGGATAGATATTTTTAAATACTTGGAAATGTTCTCTTGGCAATGGTATGGTCAAGGGGTAAACAGCCCTTTATGGTGCGTGATCAGAGGGCAATCACTCTGGAGGATGACTCCATACAATCTTCTAGCACCATGGGCAAATGCATTCACCCAGTACATCACATTTCAGTCCCAACAAACGCAAAGACAAGCATTGCCAAGTGGCCTGCTGTGACAGAGCTGATGTCAGTGATTTGTTTCCGTTAAATTAAAGCAACGCATGTGCACTTGAAAAAGAATAGCAGCGAGATGCAATGAACAAGAATGCTAAAAAAATACATGGTACTATAAGAGTTAGGCCAGGTTCACATTAGACGCGTACGGAAGACCCTAAATAAGTGGAGGAAAGAAGAATAAAAGTTTACGTATATAGGGGACATTCGGACACGTGCACAAATCTTTTCCCTTCTTTGTTTCACTTATTTAAGGATTGCGCACAGGTTTCTGCATGGAATATCCGCTTATGTGTGTACACAGCCTAAAAAACTGGAGGAAAGGGCATCTCAAGCTAAAACACTCCGATTTAAAACATTTTTTTTTAGAATTCATTGAAAAGTTCCCTGCCTGATTATGACACTTTAAACCTTTTTGCATTTATTCTGATCAAAACCGCCCAGCCGGAAGCTGCCTCCGTGTATTCAAGACACCCAAAACCGCCCTTAGCTTGCTTGCCCTCCGAGATCGCCTCTGATGGCATTTTCATCAAGCACTAAGTTCTGGCTTGTTATACACACACTATGAACAAGATTCTCATTGGCAGTGATGTGATAGTAACTGTATGGTGCTCTGTGTGTGCTTCAAAACAGATTTTCTGGAAAATGTGTGAAAGAATGTGAACACTTGAAGTAGTTTTGTCTGTAATAAATGCAAATGCAAGAGGGTTAATATTACTTTTCCCACGCTTCATGGTTTTGTCTCTACTGCCCATGTGTGTGTGTGTGTGTGTGTGTGTGTGTGTGTGTGTGTGTGTGTGTGTAGCCAATGTTTTTGGTTTGAATTGTTTTATAAACAAAAAGTACTTGAAGAGTTTTTAACATTTTTTTTTCTATGACAGAATTCGAAATGAATGCGCAGTGTGCAGTAAACAAAACAACTTGCAAAGTTATGAACAGATTTTTTGGTCATCATCCTGTTGTTTGAGAACTCTTTGTTGTTCA
>CM065686.1:3583498-3590998 GCA_017654935.2 Phymorhynchus buccinoides
CAGTATCATTGAATTCTAATCCCTTTGACTGCAGCACTATAAAAGACAACCTAATCCCTTGGGCTGCAGCATTAGAGAAGTAATTCCGATTTGTAATAGTAGGATTCCGAATCCTACTCTAAGAAAATAAGGGGTGATTCCCATTTATACATGTGACATATATAGACAATATATATATATGAAAATCCTACTCGTTTTGTTCACTATATTCATGTAGACCCCAGCAGCCACACAATTCTGATGGAGGAACTATGTGCCGAAACAAAGCAAATTAAAAACAACAACAACAACAGCAAAAATACCCAGATAATTTATCATCTTCAGTGGATGGGGGATTACAAAAATAGGGAACGAAACTTGTCGGATTTCATCATATTCATTTAGTCGGCAGTGCTTCATCAGATTGCGTCTCACGAGTGTCACAGTTGGATAGTCGTACGATTGCAGTTGGACGTGTGGATCGGCCCCTTACTGTAAGCAGGCTCGGAGCACGATGGAAGAGAGAGAGAGAATGACAAAATATAATAAAATAATTAAATAACAAAAAAAAAAATACATCTATAATGGCTATCTTTGTCAGAATAACTCGTTGCGTGGAGGTTGGGCAGGGCGGGGAGGGAAAGGAGGAGGGGGTCTTTCTTTTTAAATAATGACTTCTACAATATAAAGGGTCACATCTGTGAAAATGAAAGTGGAGCGTGGGGGTAGGGTATATCACTTTTACTTTTGGAATGAACATTGTTGTGAGAAAGAGGTAAGGTAACGTATAAAAACTCGTGTTTGGTTCGGTTAAAGAAGCGTTTCGTCTGAAGACTTTGTGTTGTCTAGCTAAGTTTACAGTGTCTTTACACTTAAAAGAAACAGCGACAACAAGGACTGGACCCCTGCTGCTTTAGCATCATGGTGTCGCAAGAACACTAAACTTACAGTCGCCTCTTTCAACGCCCAATCTGTTGGCCCAAATTTGTAGACAGAAAAGAGCTGGCATCACTTCCTTTCATCACCAACAATGACATTGACCTAATGTTTGTGGTAGAGACATGGCTTAAACCGCAGGGGGATGAAGCCGTTTGTGTAGATTTGACCCCTGATGGTTATGCCACCAAGTCTCTGCCACGCCCCTCTCGTCATGGTGGCGGTATTGCTGTTATCTACACAGACACCCTCACCCCCCACCTCATCTTCACCCCTACCTTCCCGTTCGACCATTCTTCCTTCAAACTGTTCCAAGTCTCGCTGACCTCACAGCATAGTGGGTTGCATTTTATGTGTGTGTATCGTCCTTGGCCCACGTCTGTAAATAAGCTGACTGAAACTTAGTTTTTTGACCAATTCCCTTGTCTGCTTGACCATTGCAACACGCTTCATGGAAACCTGTGTCTGTTAGGGGATTTTTATTTTCATGTTGACACTCCAACTGATCGTAGCTCTATTAAGTTTTTAGAACTGTTAGATATGTACAATCTTCATCAATCTGTTTCCGGACCCACTCACAAACATGGCCACAACTCTGGACTTGGTGATAGAAAGGCCCAGTTATGGAGTTCACCGATCATCAGAGGTCAATCATAACCTCGAGTCTGACCATGATTGTGTTTTGAGTTTGTTTGACATAGAGCTCCCTGTCCACAAAACACGTGTACAGCAGCGTCAGAAATATCCGCGCAATCGACAGAACTGTTTTCGGAAATGATATCAAAGTAGAATTATCTAGGTACACATCTAGTTCTTGTACTGCCGCCCAGTATGATAGTGCCCCTCGGTCAGTATTGTACAAACATGCTCCTGTTTATTCACGCAAATTTTCTTCTAGCAGAGAATCAAGTCATTGGTTTAGTGTGATGCCTAACGAAATAAAAGAAGTAAAGAATAAAACGAAGACAGGCACAAGCACAGTAGGATTCTTCAGGGCTCACTGTACATAAACAAATAATTATATAATAAAGCTAAAGACATTTGTGACTTTCTTGACAGATCAGGCAAAAAACGATGTACTACAGTACCAAAATAGCAGCGGCAAGATCTAGTAAAGAACTGCATTTTATTACATACAAACTGTGTGCAAGGGTTAAACCTACCAAAATTCTGACTGTATACTCCCCACCATCATTGCCATGTGTCTTTTCTGATTTCTTTCATTCCAAAATCGAGAACATTATGAAAGAGCTTGACTTGCAGACCACTGTCTCCCACCCTCTAGGCAAAGATTTTGTAGGCTCCCCTCTTGTTGCTTTTCCTCCTGTGTCTGAGAAAGATGCCTTTGATGTTTTGAAACGATCTGCCCCCAAGACGTGTGACCTTGACCCTTTACCAACCCCTTTGTTGCATGAATGTCTTGATGTTGTTGTGCCTCTCATGACTCAGATCATAAACGACTCTTTTCTAAGTCGTGTTTTCCCTGACCTGTACAAAACTGCTCTTGTTAAACCCTTGATAAAGAAGCCCACTATAGATCATAATGACTTGAAAAGTTATCGACCTGTGTCCAACTTAGCGTTTGTCTCCAAAATAATCGAGAAAATTGTCCTTGCACAATTGTCTAACCATCGGTCAGCAAACAATTTGTTCAACCCCCTCCAGTCTGCCTATCGACCTGCTCACCCCACCCCCCACCACCACAATCACTGAAGCGGCTCTGACTAAAGTTCTTAACGATTTCCTCTTAGCTCTTGACAATGGAAAACTGTCAGTATTGACTCTCCTATATCTGTCGGCAGCATTTGATACAATATATCACACCATTCTTCTATCCCGGCTGGAAAGTGTTTTTGGAATCCATTCTACAGTTCTACAGTGGTTCTCCTCAGATCTAACAAATCACTTTCAGACAGTCCTGATCAACAACTGCAGTTCAGACCCGAAGTTAATTTCTTGTGGTGTACCTCAAGGAACTGTATTGGGGCCAGTTATCTTTGTCATGTACACTGCTCCTCTATCTGATGTTTTTTGCTAGTCACTCTGTTATTGACAATTCCTTTGATGATGATACCCAGCTTAAAAAATCGGCAAAACCTACCCAACTTAACAGCGCTATTCAATCCTATGGAATCATGCATTCATGATGTCAAATCCAGGATGACATGCAGCAAATTAAAACTTAACAAGATGACAAGACGGAAGCTCTGGTTGTTTCCTCTCAGCGTATGTCTGTAACTATTTGTCTTCCAGAAACTCTTAAAGTTGGCAACGCTTGTGTTCAGTTTTCTAAGTCAGTAAAAAATCTTGGAGTTACCATCGATTAAAATCTTAAAATGCATACACAGGTTATTAATCTAAAACGTTCCATCAATTACGAGCTCAGTTGAATCAGTGCTGTTCGACACTTTCTCAGTTTCTGTCTGTTGAAGCCACGAAAACTCTTATTTATGCCTTTATTCTTTCCCGCATTGACTACTGCAACTCTCTTCTCTGTGGCTGTCCACAGTATCTCCTGCACCGTGTTAAAAAAAACTGCAAAACAGTGCAGCACGCCTCACTCTCAAGTTTCCACGCTCTGATCATATAACACCTCTTCTTCGTAACTTGCACTAGCTTCCAGTAGAGGCTGGAATCAAGTATAAAATAGCTTGCCTTCGTTTCGGTGCTGTTCACTCTTCTGGTCATGTTTCTCTATCCGAACTAGTAAACTGTCTGCACACCAGCTCGCTCCCTAATTTCTTCCTTTGACTGCAGCACACTCAAGGTTCCTCGGGTCCACACGAAATCGTTTGGTGAACGATCTTTCTACTATTTAACACCTCACTTATGGAATTCCCTCCCACAACATTTCCGCTCATCTGACTCTATCTCCGCCTTTCGCTCTGCACTTAAAACTCACTTGTTTCGGACATATTATGATGGATTCGCTTGTGTGTGAGGTAGGGGGGGGTGGGCGGGGGGGGGGGGGGGGGCGTTTTCATTGTAGAAATCTCGTAAAAAATGTATTTATAATTATTTTATTATTTGTATTTTGTATGTAGAATGTCTACGTCTTGTAAACTTTAAAAGTTTGTAAATGAGGTAGAAGGGTATTTTTGTTTTTGTAAAATTTGTCTATTATAATTAGTCATGCAATTGGTATGTCGATGGCAGTACGATTTTTTTTTAAGTTGCAGTATTGTATCCAAACTTGATTATGAATGTGAATGTGGTCTATGTTTCTTTTGTTATAATTTTTCATATTGTACCTATTTTACTTTTGTATTATTAATTGTGTGTGTGTGCGCATTGCATATTGTGCATGTGTGCGCTGCGTCGTCATGTGTGGGTGGTTGTGTGCGTTCATGTGTGTTTGTGCATGTATGTGTGTGTGCGTGCATTGTTTATCTGTGTAAAGCGCACTGAGTCATGTGAGAAAGAGCGCTATATAAATTTCCATTATTAAATTATTATTATTATTATGGTTTTATGTGTGCTGTGTTTTGGCATGTGCGCTGGGTGTTGGCATGTGTGCTGTGTGTTGGCATGTGTGCTGGGTGTTGGCATGTGTGCTGGGTGTTGGCATGTGTGTTGGGTGTTGGCATGTGTGCTGGGTGTTGGCATGTGTGTTGGGTGTTGGCATGTGTGCTGGGTGTTGCAGACGGAGGCCCCGCTGATAATCAGGCCCTTTGTGGGCAAGATGACCAAGTCCGAGATGCACGCCGTCATGACCGGAGGCTTCGCCACCATCGCTGGCACCGTGCTGGGCGCCTACATTGGCTTCGGGGTGCGTGTGGGCATTAGCCACCAGCGGGGAAGCAAAAGCTGGTTCATTTTTTTCTTCAGGTCCGTCTATTCCTGGCTGTGTTAACACGGTAGCGTTTGAACGTGAGGGATTCCTAGGGCATTCACATGTTGCACGAAGATAGGTAGTTTGGATATCCCGACCTAGTGCGAAGATGAAGGTCATTGGTCAAAGGTCAGGGTCATTGGAGCCCAAAATGCTGCCGCGCCGCCGGTTGATCTAGCCTTTTCAAGCTCTAGTTATTGGTTAGTCTTTTTTTTTTTTTTTTACTTTTTTTTCTTTCTTTTCTTTTTTATTGCTTTTTTTTCTTCTTCTTTTTGTTTTTTTAGTTCTGAGCTTTTTTGGGAACATACTTTGTTTGTTTGGTCCGTTCTATTGGGGGGCTGTGTGCGCGTGCGTCCGTCGAAGAAACGGTCAAAGGGAAGTAAGTTAAGCAGGGGAACTTCAAACACGCGTGGGTTTATCTTTTCTTTTTTTAAGCTAGAAAGCGCTGATGCAGTGTAAACCTTTGCCAGGCAAACACTTCCATTCGTACTAGGGAGGTAGTGCTTTCTGTTTTGGTCTTTATCCCCCATCCCCTCAGCTCGTATCTGCTTTGTTCACTCCCCATTCCCTCTTTCTGTCTGTGTCTCTGTTTGTCTGTCTGTTCTGTCTGTCTGTCTGTCTCTCTCTCTCCTCTGCCTGCCTATCTGTCTGTCTCATCCTCTCGTTTTCTCTCTCTGTTTCTCTTCTCTCTCTCTCTCTCTCTCTTTCTCGTCGTCTCTCTCTGTCTCTCTCTCTTGCTCTCTCTTTCTTGTCGTCTTTCTCTCTTTATCTCTCTGTGTCTCTCTGATTTATTCTGTCTGTCTCTGTGCTCTCTCTCTCTGTCTCTCTCTGTGCTCCCTCTTCTGTGTCCCTGTCTCTTTCTCTCTCTTGAAAAATCTCTTCTCTTCTCTCTCTCCCAATCTCCCTCAGCCGGGATATCTCTCTCTCTTTTCGTAAGTCTCTCTCTCTCTCTCCCTTCCTCCCCCTCTCTTTAGTTTTTCTGTCCCCGGTTTCTTTCTTTCCTGTCCCCTCCCCTCTACCTCTTATGCGGATGACCTGTCTATCCGGTCTTTATTCCCATCCTCCTGTCCCCTCTTCTGCTCCATCTTTGGAAACCCACGTTCTGCCTCCTCCTTCTCTCTCCTCTCTCAGTCTCTCTCTCCTCGTTTCTCTCTCTCTCTGTGTCTCTAGAAAGATTGTGCGTTTTGTTTGTGTTTTTATGGTTACATTGATGTTCATACGCTGGTTACATTTGAATTTGAAATTATGGGTGCTTTGTTTTTTTGGTTTTAGAACTCAAGACGGGATTTACTTAATGTGTTGTTTAAGTTTGTGTAGGGTTCCCCCCCCCCAGCCGATATATTCTTTTACGAAAAAGAACCGACAAATAAAACATTTGTCAGTGTCACTCTTCTCTCTCTCTCTCTCTCCTCTCTCTCTCTCCTTCTCCTCACCAGGTGGCATTTTTTATAAAAGATGGGCCCCACTGCTGCACACTGGTGGCTGGATCCCGCCACCTCCCCCCCCCGTCATCCTGAGCGATGGTACTGGTCCACCACCATCAATCATCCGCAATCGCCTATCGTGCACGATGATGGCCACGAACCACCTCTTTTGATTTTGGGTCTTGTGGATTCCGGTACCGGTGGCACTTTAGACATCCTTGAATAATAACAGAAAGAACCGTTTATCGTTCGTCGTTCATCTTCGTTATCATCTTCATCACGCATCGTCATCGCTGTCTGCCCCGATGGGATGGCCACGAACAGGTTTCTTACGGATCCCGGTCGCGGTGGCACCTGTTAGACTCCTTGAATGATAGCGTGACAGAATCGTTATCGTCGTCCGTCATCATCATCATCATCACCACCATCTCATCATCATGCTCATCTAGACCATCATCGTCATCATCATCTTTATCATCACCAGCATCATCATCACCATCATCATCTATCACACAGTCCTCACTCCTCGTCAAACAAGCAGCATCATCATCACCAGGTCACCCATCATCATCACCATCATCACCAGCACCGTCATCATCACCACCACCATCAACATCATCATCAACATCATCAATCACCAAAATCGCCATCATCTTGTTCATCATTATCATCATCATCATCACCCTCATCATAATCATCATAATCATCTTCACCTTTATCATCATCATAACCATCATCATCATCAGCACCATCATCATCATAATCATCATCATCATCATCGTCCTCATCATCACCATCATCATCATCTTCATCATTTGTCATCATCATCATCGCATAATCATCATAACCATCATCATCATCGCCATCATCAGTGCATCATCATCAACATCACCACCACCATTCATCATCATTACCCATCATCATGTCTTCATCATCATCATCCATCATCATCATAATCATCACCACCCATATCATCATCGCCATCATCATCATCACCATCATCATCATCACTACCATCATCACCACCATCATCACTACCATCATCACCTCAAGTACCAGATCATCATGGACAGTTATGGAGATCATCACTCATCATCATCACCACCATCATCATCATCATCTTCACCATCATCATCATCACAATGATTCACATCATCACACCATCATCACCATGATTCATCAGGGACCATGGTCAGAGACACACTCACCATCATCATCATCATCATCATCACCATAATCATCATCATCATCACCATTCATCATCATCCACCACATCATCACCTGAAGTAGCAGAAGATGACCAGGGACAGTATGGTGGAGATGAAGAGG
>CM065686.1:3603498-3613498 GCA_017654935.2 Phymorhynchus buccinoides
CCTAGTACAAAGGTTAGCAGACGGACACAATCATTTGACAGTCAAAGATGAACATGAGCCAAGTTTGGTTCTTTTCAGTTTCATTCACACAACCGTAGGCTGAGCCTAACCATACTCTCGTTGTGTTTATGACTCTATCTCAAAAGTCAAAGTCTGGTTTCTCTCAGTTTCATGACAACAACCCTAGGCTGATCCTAGCCCTGTTCTCTTCAGACTCTCGATCTCAAAGTCTGATTCTTTTCAGGTTCATGACAACCCAAGGCTGATCCTAACCCTATCCTCATCGTGTTTATGATTCTCGATCTCAAAGTCTGGTTCTTTTCAGTTTAATGACAACAACCGTAGGCTGATCCTAACCCTATCCTCTTCGTACGATTCTCGATCTCGAAGTCTGTTTTTTTCCCAGTTTTATGACAATAACCCTACGCTGATCCTGGCCCTATCCTATTCATTTGTATGGCTCTCAGTATCAAAGTCTGGTTCTTCACAGTTTCACAACTACCCTAGGCTGATCGTAACCATATCCTCTTCATGTTTATGACTCGATTTCAAAATCTGGTTTATTTCAGTTTCATGACAACATGTATAGGCTGATCCTAACCGTATCATATTCATGATTGCGACTCTCGATCTCAAAGTCTGGTTCTTTTTAGTTTCATGACAACTCTAAGCTGATCCTAACCCTATCCCCTACATTGTTTATGATTCTTAATCTCAAAGTCTGGTTCTTTTCAGTTTAATGACAACAACCCTAGGCTGATCCTAACCCTATCCTCTTCGTGTTTCGGTTCTCGATGTCAAAGTCTGGTTTCTTTTAGTTTCATGGCAATAACCCTAGGCTGATCCTAACCCAATCTTCTTTGTGTTTATGACTTGATCTCAAAGTCTGGTTCTTTTCAGTTTCGTTACAACAACCCTCCCTGTCAACAACTTAAGGCTGATACTACCCTTATTCTCTTCATGTTTATGACCATCAATCTCAAAATCTGGCTTCTTTCAGCTTCATGACAATAAACCTAGGCTGATCCTAACCCTATCCTCTTCATGTTTATGATTCTCGATCTCAAAGTCTGGTTCTTTTCAGTTTCATTACAACATCCTTAGGCTGATCCTAACCCTATCCTCTTCATGTTTAAGACTCTCGATCTCAAAGTCTCTTTCTTTTCAGTTTCATGACAACAAACCTAAGCTGATCCTAACCATATCATCTACGTGTTTACGACTCTCGATCTCAAAGTCTGGTTCTTTTTAGTTTCACGACAATAACCCTAGGCTGACCTTAGCCCTATCCTATTCAATTTTATGGCTCTCGATCTCTCAAAGTCTGGTTCTTTTCAGTTTCACAACAACCCTAGGCTGATCTTAACCCTATCTTCTTCATGTTTATGACCCTCGATCTCAAAGTCTGCTTTCTTTCAATTTCATGACAACCCTTGGCTGATCCTAACCTTGTCATGTTTACGACTCTATATCAAAGTCTGATTCTTTTCAGTTTTACAACAACAACCCTAGGCTGATCCTAACCCTATCCTCTTCATGTTTATGACTTGATCTCAAAGTATGGTTTCTTTCATTTTCATGACATCCCTAGGCTGATCCTAGCCTTATCTTCTTCATGTTTACTACTCTTGATCTCAAAGTCTGGTTTCTCTCAGTTTTATGACAATAACCCTAGGCTGATCCTAACCCTACTCTCTTTATGTTTACTACTCAATCTCAAAGTCTGGTTCTGTTCAGTTTTATGACAACAACTCTAGGCTGATCCTAACCCTAAACTTTAAGTGTTTATGATTCTCGATCTCAAAATCTGATTTATTTCAATTTCTTGACAATGACTATAGGATGAGCCTTGACGTATCAGATTCATTTTTATCGCACTCGATCTCAAAGTCTGGTTCTTTTCAGTTTCACAACAACCCAAGTTGATCCTAACCCCTCTATTCTTTTCATGTTTACGACTCTTGATGTCAAAGTTTGGTTTATTTCAGTTTGATGACAATAACCCTAGGCTAACCCTAACCCTACTCTCGTCGTGTTTATGACTGTCTCAAAAGTCAAAGTCTGGTTTCTTTCAGTTTTATGACAATAACTCTAGGCTGATCCTAGCCCTACTCTATTAATTTGTATGGCTCTCGATCTCAAAGTCTGGTTATTTTCAGTGTCATGTCAATAACCCTAAGCTGATCCTACCCCTATCCTCTATTATTTTCGTGTTTACATTACAGGAGTACATTTTATGTACTTGTGTATTTTTATTTCTTTATCCATTTTGTCTCACTGTTTTAAAATGATTTTACGTTATAAGTGTTTTAAAATGCTATTTTATTAGTATGTGTGTGAGTGTCATTCATTTAATGTTTTTCCACTAATCGTGTGTGTCTGTGTGTGTTTGTGTGTATGCGCGTGTGTGCGTGCGTGTGTGTCGTGTGTGTGTGTGTGTGTGGGGGGGGGGGGGGGGGTGAATGTTTATTAATATTGAATATAATGTGCCTTTTTTGTGACTATTGTATGTACAAATTATAGTAAGTTGTTATTTTATGATGCATGCAACTGTATTTCAGTCCTATATATCTCTGTCTCTGTTTGTGTGTCTCTCTCTTCTCTCTTTCTCTGTCTGTCCCTCTGTCTGACTCTCTGTGTCTCCGTCTCTGTCTTTCTCTGTCTGTCTGTCTGTATGTATGTCTCTTTCTCTCTCTCGTTCTCTTTCTCTCTCTATCGTTATAAGTGTGGGTGTGAGTGTGATTTGTTAATAGTGTGGCCTGGGCGTCTTTAAGTGTCCATCAGTGTGAGTGTTTCAAGTTGGTTGCGAAAGTGTACTGTAGATTATGTCATTCATTATTTGGGCGTGATTGAGAAATTGACTGAGGGATCAGGGAAGGGGGGTGTTGGTCAATGTTTGATGTATACTTTTTGTTCATTGTGTTTACTATTCATTTTAGTGATTTATGTAAAGCGCTTAGAGCTTAAAGATTAGGCGCTATAAAAGTTGTCTTCGTGTTTATTACTCTCGATTTCAAAGTCTGGTTTCTTTCAGTTTCATGACAATAACCCTAGGCTGATCCTAGCTCTATCGTCTTTGTATTTTGACTCGATCTCAAAGTCTAGTTCTTCCTCGGTTGTTTGCTTTCTGACGGCTTACAAAGATTCGCTCCCCTTGGATGGCTGGTCTCGGGTTCTGCGATTTGAACAAGCCAGGGTGTAGCTGCGCTTTGGGATTCAGAATGAGCAGCGTAGGAGCAACGCCACTGTACGACCCAGCATATGGGACAGCAATAACATTTAAAAAAGTCTGGTTCTTTTCAGTTTCATGACAACAAACCTAGGCTGATCCTAACCCTTTTCTGTTCATGTTTATGACTCTCAATCTCAGAGTCTGGTTTCTTTCAGTTTCATGACAACGCTAGGCTGATCCTACCCCTCTCCTCTTTGTGTTTATGATTCTCTATCTCAAAGTCTGCTTTTTGTCAGTTTAATGACCACAACCCTAGACTGATCCTAACCTTATCTTCTTCATGTTTATGATTCTCGATCTCAAAGTCTGCTTCTTTTCAGTTTACTGACAACCCTAGGCTCATCTTAACCCTATATTCTTTGCGTTTACGACTCTCAATTACAAAGTCTGGTTTATTTCAGTTTTATGACAACACTCCTAGGCTGATCCTAACCCTATTCTCTTCGTGTTTATGATTGTCAATCTCAAAGTCTGGTTTTCATCAGTTTCATGACAACAATATTGGCCTGATCCTAACCCTATGCTCTTCGTGTTTACAACTTTCGATCTCAAAGTCTGGTTTCTTTCTGTTTCATGACAACAACCCTAAGCTGATCCTAGCCCTATCCTTTTCGTGTTGATGAGTCTCGATCTAAAAGTCTGGGGTTTGTTTTCAGTTTACTCACAACAACCCTAGGCTGATTCTAATCCTATTCTCTTCATGTTTATGACTCTTGATCTCAAAGTCTGGTTTCTTTCAGTTTCATGACAACAACTCTAGGCTGATCCTAACCCTATCATCTTTGTCTGGTTTCATGAAAATGTGTAAAGTGTACATTTGTTTCAATTGGTGCTTCTTATTGTTGATGTCACTCTCATTATGTCTTAACGAAAACAGCATTTTGTTATTTAAAAGCCTTTTCTGACATTGTGAAACAAAATCTTGGAAACGTGAACTCTCCATAAGTATATTTTTTAAACAACTTAGGATCACAAATACTTTGGAAGATGAATCTCATCTGCTTACAGAACTAAACCTACATTTTCAGCAATATAATATGATCTCGCTTTATTGCGTTGAACTTCTTTTTGTTCCTGTCTGAGCGATCGATGACAAACGTCTTTTACGACACGTTCATATGTTATGTCACTTTTTCTCTTCTTCTTTCCTAAGGTAACCAACTACATCACGTTGAAGATATTTTGAAAAGACATGTTCATTATTATTTTACACTTTTGAAGTGCAATACAACACTGTTTAGCCTCCTGTTGATCTTTGATCAACTGAATTTCTTGTAGTCTCTGCATTTGTCTCTGTCACTCTCTGCCTCTCTCTCTCTGCGCTCTAGGCCTTACAACTCTATGGGGTTTTCTAGTCTCCTGCAATGCGTGTGTGCGTGCGTAGCAGTCTTGCTTCCACGATGCTTTCTGCTTCCACTTCCCCAACGCACTGCAGTTCGTGTCGTCTGCTAAAGCTTATATTTTTGTGTCGACATTGCTAGATTATTATGTACCATACGGATAGCATGCAATTGATTTGCAAAATTTTGAAAGCCAAACGATTTGACATTAAAGTTGTCTATTACACTTCTCAAAGAGAATGATGTTTAATGACAACAATGCTCGGCTGATCTTAACCCTACCCTGTTCGTCTTTACGACTTTCGATCTTAAAGTCTGGGTTTTTTCCCAGTTTCATGACAATAACTCTAGGCTGATCCTAACCCTAAACTCTGAGTGGTTTTTATTCTCGATCTCAAAATCTCTTTCAGTTTCATGACAATAACTCTGCTTTCTAGGCTGATCTCGCCCTATCATATTCATTTTTACAGCACTCGATCTCAAAGTCTGGTTCTTTTCAATTTCATGACAACCCTAGGCTGGTCCTATCCCTATCCTCTTCGTGTTTACGACTATTGATTTCGAAGTCTGGTTTCTTTCAGTTTCATGACAACAGCCCCTGGCTGATCCTAGCCATATCCTAATAATTTTTATGACTCTCCATCACAAAGTCTGGTTCTTTTCAGTTTCACAACAACCCTAGGCTGATTCTAACCCTATCCTCTTCATGTTAATGCTCTCGATCTCAAAGTCTGGTTTCTGTCAACCCTAGGCTGATCATAACCCTATCCTCTTCATGTTAATGCACTCGATCTCAAAGTCTGGTTTCTGTCAGTTTCATGACAACATCCCTAGGCTGATCCTAACCATATCATCTTCATGATTGCGACTCTCGATCTCAAAGTCTGGTTCTTTTCAGTTTCATGACAACCCTAGGCTGATCCTAACCCTATCCCATACATGTTTATGATTCTCGATATCAAAGTCTGGTTCGTTTCAGTTCAATGACAACAACCCTAGGCTGATCCTAACCCTATCCTCTTCGTGTTTACGACTCTCAACGTCAAAGTCTGGTTTCTTTCAGTTTTATGACAATAACCGGCCCTAGGCTGACCGATTATCCTCTTTGTGTTTACGACTCAATCTCTCAAAGTCTGGTTCTTTTCAGTTTCACGACAACAACCCTAGGCTGGCGTCTTCCTGTTTTCGACTCTCTATCTAAAAAATCAAAGTCTTCTTTCTTTCAGCTTCACAACAACAACCATAGGCTGATCCTAACCCTGTTCTCTTCATGTTTACGACTATCAATGTCAAAGTCTGATTCTTTTTAGTTTCACAACTCTAAGTTGATCCTAACCCTATCCTCTTAGCCTATCCTTATCCTCTTCGTGTTTACTACTCTCGATCTCAAAGTCTGGTTTATTTCAGTTTCATGACAATAACTGTAGGCTGATTCTAACCCTATCATTTTTTTGTGTTTTCGACTCGATCTCAAAGTCTGGTTCTTCCTTGATTGGTTGCCTCCTGATGGCCTAACAAAGATTCCCTCCCCTGGGACTGCTGGTCTTAAATTCTGCGCCTGAAAACATAGCGACAGTTATATGGGGCTAAAAAATCATAAAATACTAGTTCATTACATAACTGGCTTTAAGATACCAGTTAAGAAGTTAACTGTCTTTTCTTATTCCAGTTAAGTAGTTAACTGATATAATCAACTTCTGCTTCCAGCTAAAGAAAAGTCAGTTAACTGTTAAGTGGCATTTTGTCAGAAAAAACAACTCCTTAAGTGTTTTGTTTTTTTAACACGAAAGTTATGACCCTTTTCAGTAGCACCCTTTAGTCACAATGTTAGGATTGTTTAACAAAAATGTTATTGCTATTTCAATAGCACTCTTTGCTGAATGAACAATTTTATGGCCCGTTCTAGTGATCTCTTTTGATACAACGGTTTAAGGGGAAGCAACCTCAGATTGAAGACGCACACAAGCTTGTTACTGGTGTATTTTATGCACATATTTTGCAAAACAATTACAAGGTGTTTTAAACTTTCTATTGCTGCTAGTTCAATTTGATGCAGTTCTTATTGTTTGTTCATGAAAACACAATCTTTCTATTTATAACAGTCACTCGCATTGTTTTATTTGTTAATTTATGAATGTGTGACGTGAGTGCTGTCATATTAAAAAATAAAGGCTGAGGGTTTTTTATTTGTAAATTGAAATGCCAACGTATCGTAAATTTGAGTTTTACATCCTCTCGACCTGGGAAGGCACATATGGGACATTTGTTTTGGTTAGTTGGAAAGAATAAATATAAGACAAACACGAAACAGAAAAATACAATACAAGGACATAGACAGCACATGAAAAAAGCTGAAAGGATTTGAAATGCCAACATTGTCTTGGCTCGCCTTTATAGTTGACCTTGGGTCAACTGAATTTCTTGTATTAGCTTGGGTAGGGAGAAAGAGAGAGATGGGGGGGGGGGGTGTATATAAGAGAGAGAGAGAGAGAGAGAGAGAGAGAGAGAGAGAGAGAGAGAGAGATAAACAGAGAGAGGATGAGAGTGAGAGAGAGACAGGTGGGAATGTATGTGTGAGAGAGCGAGCGAAAATGTGGGCGTGTGTGTGTGTGTGTGTGTGTGTGTGTGTGTGTGTGTGTGTGTGTGTGTGTGTGTGTGTGTGTGTGTGTGTGTGTGTGTGTGTGTATGTGTGTGTTTGTGTGTGTATGTGTGTGTGTGTGTGTATGTGTGTGTGTGTGTGTGTGTGTGTGTGTATGTGTGTGTGTGTGTGTATGTGTGTGTGTGTGTGTGCATGTGTGTGTGTGTGTGCGCGCGCGCGCGTGTGTGTATGTGTGTGTGTATGTGTGTGTGCGTGTGTATGTGTGTGTGTGTGTGTGTGTGGTGTGTGTGTGTGTGCGTGTGTGTGTGCGTGCGTGTGCGTGTGTGTGTATGTGTGTGTGTATGTGTGTGTGTGTGTGCGTGTGCGTGTGCGTGCGTGTGTATGTGTATGTGCATGTATGTGTGTGTGTGTGTGTGTGTGTATGTGCGTGCGTGCATGTGTTAGTGTGTGTTTGTAAGAAAGAGTCAGAGAGAGAGAGAGAGAGAGAGAGAGAGAGAGAGAGAGAGAGAGAGAGAGAGAGAGAGAGAGAGAGAGAGAGAGAGAGAGAGAGAGAGAGAGAGAGAGAGAGTGTGTGTGTGGCGTGCGCGCGCGCGCGCGCGCGTGTGTGTATGTGAGTGTGTGCGTACGTGCGCAATTGTGTGTATGTGTGCGTGTGCATGTGTGTGTGCGTGCGTGCGTAATTGTGTGTATATGTGTGTGTGCGCGTGCGTGCTTGCACGCGCGCGCGCGTGTATGTGTGAAAGAGAGAGAGCAGGATAGATAGAATAGAGAGTGTGTATGTATGTCTTTCATATAAATAGGTCAGTACTTGGAATTTCTTCTAATCTGTCACATTCTTTGACGCTACCTTTCCCCCTTGATTTACTGTCATCTACCATCTTTCTGCCTTACTGGTCCATTCTCCTGTCTTTGTTCTAGAAACGCTTACAGAGATTTCATCCGGTCGAAGGCAGACATGCTTCGACTTTGTCTTAGTTAGGCGCATAACGGCAGCACAGCGCATTTGCGCTGATGTGACGGATCGACGGCGAAGAGGAGGATGTCTTTGTGCGTGTCCCTAAGCCTACACCCTATGTCACATAACATTGTTATCATTCCCAGTAGCAATAATCATTTGGAAACATTCTAACGTTCATCATTTCACACAAAGTGAAATAAATACAATAATCATTAAAATAAATAATTTCACGAATTCGTGTACTTACACAAATAAAAACACAACGAGTGTATAACAAAAAAGATTACAGTAAGCCGACGCATCATGTTCACTCAATATATAATTACAATCAGTATTAAATAAGACACATTCGCTTACTGCTGCTCTCAGACAAATCAGTTTTCAATTGAAAAAGAAAACCTCACAGCTATACATGTGCTTTCACAAATAAAATCATTGTTTCATAGAATCTGAAGTTACAGAATTAAGTTGCCATCCGTATGCTCATTCAAAACAAACTATTTGTTTTGTGTTTTATTATTATAAGACTTTTGTTGCATGAACTTATAATTGTTTCAAATTTATTTTATCACCATTATTAATAAATGTTTTTGTAAAATGTCTTTTAGCTCTCAAATTTCAAGTCAAATGTTTCTCTCGACCTTTAAATATCAATGAAAGCTTTCCTATCTGAAAGCAAATTCAAATCCAGCATAATGTTACCCCCTTTTTATGCCGTTGTTGAAATATCCAGTTTCATGATGTCGCAGATACTAGCACATCACGCCACCATAATTCTTTTATAATGCATTTGTGTTGCTATTAATTATTATTCTTCATGTTTATTCTCTGTCTGCTGCCTGCCTCTCTGTCTGATGTTTGTTTGTCTGTCTGTTTGTCTGGTGTTTGTTTTTCATCCATGCAGTCAATGCCCTCGCGCATATGCAAATGCATACCAGTGTGGCATAGACGGAAACAGAGAGAGAGAGGGAGAGGAGAGAGGAGAGAGAGAGAGAGAGAGAGAGAGAGAGAGAGAGAGAGAGAGAGAGAGAGAGAGAGAGAGAGAGAGAGAGATGAACACTGAACACTGAATGGTTTAATGAATAGGCCTTAGGCCCATGTCATGGTGGGCGGCTACAAAAACAGACAAGCAAACATTTAAAGGGCATTGCAATGCATGAATAAATTCAAACACATGTAATTCACATACACACATACTTACACACACAATCGCCAATCACAAAGAAACGCAAACCATGAGAGAGAGAGAGAGAGACAGAGAGAGAGAGAGAGAGAGAGAGAGAGAGAGAGAGAGAGAGAGAGAGAGAGAGAGAGAGAGAGAGAGAGAGAGAGAGAGTAACTGAAACAGAGAAGGAGACAGAGAGGGACATAAGGGGAAGCAGAGATAGAAAGGCACACAGAGAAAAGAAAGAGAGGATGATTCAAGAGACAAAACAAAAACGAAAACGAAAACGAAATGTTATTTAACCAGGGAAACATGAGATAAGCAATACAATGCTTTTTTCCACCAGTACCTGGGGTAATATTTTAAAAAAATTCCATTATAGTCCCGTCAACAGCTACGGTCAAAACAGGACTGTCACCGCGTAAAGTTCGACCACTTAGTACAAAACACTCATCAATGTATCTTACCAACGTTCAACAACCTGTAAACAACAAAACATACAGTACATCTGGGGTAAATAGAACATTCAATAACAAAGTTAACAAGTGCAACGCCGAGCGGCTGCAAAGTCCCCTCGCAGCATCGCCGAGCTACTCCGAAATCGGAATGTGTCGGTACCGCCAGCTCTAATTGCCAGGAAGGGGGGGGGGGGGGGTGACATCAAAGAGAATGCCAATTCTGAGACGGACACCCGACGCGCATTGCT
>CM065686.1:3618498-3620998 GCA_017654935.2 Phymorhynchus buccinoides
GGACATTAAGTCGCTGGGCTAGCTTCTCACAACTGGCTTGCAAATGCAAAAATCTTACTTTGTATACATTTTGAGTTACTGCTATTTTCATGCTCTCTATCATATCATCTTTCATATTTATAAAGGACAGTCTTTGCTATGGTCTCTAAATATTCATTTTTAAGATAAAATACTACTTGTGGCGGTGCCATAGCCGACGAGGTTTAACCGAGGCGTGGTCACCGCTACATCTATCTGTATTAATTAAAAATAATCGGGACTTTAATGGTTTCGTACTGCCTCCGGACATTGCCTCCAGTATTGTTCCCACCATATTTGTATTTACAAATGTCCCATA
The DNA here is from genome assembly GCA_017654935.2 of Phymorhynchus buccinoides. NCBI lineage: Eukaryota > Metazoa > Mollusca > Gastropoda > Neogastropoda > Raphitomidae > Phymorhynchus > Phymorhynchus buccinoides. Next base: position 3,618,836 of record CM065686.1, read on the forward strand.
TATGTCTGATTCAGACCAAGAGGACGTAAAACTCAATTTTCGTCGTAAATATTCCCATAATTTCTTTAAAACGATTAGGTTGATGCATTTTCTTCAGCTAGGCTAAACTTTAGACTGATTTCTCAAACTGGCCGACAGTCACCCTACCAACTTTGAATGCTCATATCTCTAAAACAGAAGAAGTTACAAGAATAGTTCTTATATCAGTTGAAAGAGAACCGTCTGCATGTTCTGTTTCATTTTCTCAGAATGGTCATTTTGACACTTAATGTCCCTTTCATGTACTGGAGGTGTAGACTACTGGTATGGCGGTGGGTCCTTTTATTGCCTTTGATCACCCCTTGTCTCGTTGCGAGCTCGTCGGTGAAGAAAGCTACTTGGAAACTTCGTACTGAGTTTTAATGAAATTTGGCTAAAGTTAAACATCCCCTCCTTGGGTGATCCCTTCTTTACGAAATTCTGTACTGGTAACTTCCTTTAATCTATCATTACTCTGTTTCACTGTGCATTCGTCTGTGTTTACTGTCTTCTGCTAGGTTTGGTTCTGTCTTATTAAGAACCCTTTGTCAGACCTTTTTTCTTCTAAAAAGTTTTTATAAAACTGTTTTCTTCTTTGAGCTGATCTCATATCGGAATGTGTATCTAACTGTTTTGAACTTGGTGACAGGTTTCTCTCTCAAAAACCATAATGATGTTGGTTGAGGGCAGCAAAAAGACCAGGAATGTGCAAGACTGCAGACGCATGTATTTTACCCATTATGGCCATATCCAGAGAACGCGAAAGAAGAGAAAGTATTGTATTTGTTTGATCATTCATCAGACATTACTTTCATGCAACTCACCACATTGTAGTTTGTCTTCATCATTCACCAGACGTCGCTTTAACACAACGCATCTCAAATAGTGTCCCTTATCATTCACCAGACATTACTTAATACAACGCAGCTCAAATAGTGTCCCTTATCATTCACCAGGCATTACTTAATACAACGCAGTTCAAATAGTGACCCTATCATTCACCAGGCATTACTTAATACAACGCATCTCAAATAGTGACCCCTATCATTCACCAGGCATTACTTAATACACCGCAACACATGTCATGTAGGTTCCTTATCATTCAACATATCGGCGTCCAGCCAACACCATGTTCTTAATGAAGGAGCAATGGGAATTGTTCGAAGAGGTGGACAGTAACTGTAAACTCTCTCAAGATCCTCAGTACAAGGGTTTGCTAAAAAAAATCCGCCTTCTAAAATATAAAAAAAAAAAAAATAAAAAAAAACAAAAAATAAAAAAAAAAAAAGAAAAAATAAAAAAAAAATCAACAAGCTAAAAAAAAACTCTATACAAATTTAAGAAAAAAAACCAAAAAAAAAATGACTAAAAAAATATAAAAACTAAAAAAAAAATGACCTAAAAAAAAAAAAAACAAAAAATAAGAAAAAAATCCAAGAAAATCAAATAAATTCAAAGGAAAACGTAAAAAAAGCGAAAAATCCAATTAATAACGTAAAAATTTAAAAACAAAATAAAACAAACAAAAAAACTTTCCAAAAGAAAAAATAAAAAAAAAAATAAATGACTATTTAAGAAACCCATAATAAATGAAGAAAAGAATACCCTCTCTTTCCTACAAACCAAAACTAAATATCGCGAAAACCACCTTCGCCCCGCATTCACTTGCAAAAGAAAAAAAAGATTTAAAAAACAAAAAAAAGAAAAAAAAAACAAAAACAAGAAGATCCTAATGAAAACAAATTTCAAAAACCTCTCGTCGAAACATGTTTCGTAAAGACAAAAAAACAAACTCCTTTCTCGACCGGTCTACTGAACGATGCCCGATCAACAAACAAAGAAAATCAGCGATTTCTTTCACCAAATATATTCTGTCAACAAAACTTGATATGTATTCATTCCTTTCTAACATCTCCTCTGTAGAGAAAAAAAAAAAACAAAACCTCCTAAGAAAAGGAAAAAAACTAAAAAAAAATAAAAAAAAAAAAAAAAGAAAGAAAGGAAAAACAAAAAAAAAAAAAAAAAAAAAAAAAAAAGAAAAGAAAAAAAAAAAAAAAAAAATTAAAAAAAAAAAAGAAAAAAAAAAAAGCCTGAAACCAAACATAAAAGAGGAAAAAAATCATAAAAAAAGTAACGATAAAAAAA
>CM065686.1:3653775-3656275 GCA_017654935.2 Phymorhynchus buccinoides
AACACTTTCGTTCGTTCGTTCTCTTCTCTGACCCCCCCCCCCCCCTCTCTCTCTCTCTCTCTCTCTCTCTCTCTCTCTCTCTCTGTCTTCTCTGACGTGATGAAGATGCTAGTCCCAACCCCACCAAACCCAAACTCCCCTACCCCTCATGCCCCTTTGAATTGTGGCCCATGGCCGATGTTCATTAAAACACTTTCGTTCGTTCGTTCTCTTCTCTGACCCCCCCCCCCCCCTCTCTCTCTCTCTCTCTGTGTGTCTTCTCTGACGTGATGAAGATGCTAGTCCCAACCCCACCAAACCCAAACTCCCCTACCCCTCATGCCCCTTTGTATTGTGGCCCCATGGCCGATGTTCATTAAAACACTTTCGTTCGTTCGTTCTCTTCTCTGACCCCCCCCCCCTCTCTCTCTCTCTCTCTCTCTCTGTGTTCTCTGACGTGATGAAGATGCTAGTCCAACCCCACCAAACCCAAACTCCCCTACCCCTCATGTCCCTTTGAATTGTGGCCCCATGGCCGATGTTCATTAAAACACTTTCGTTCGTTCGTTCGTTCTCTTGTAAGAATAGACATTGCCTCAAATCTTCATCCTTGTTAAATACAGTTTGTCAGCGTTCAGTGTTCAGTGTTCTCTCCGCGCTAACTGAATAATGATATCCCTAACTCACAATCCAGGCCTGCATGCATTGATCCCATGCAGCAAGTCTTTACCAGGATTAGTGATAATCCCGTGTCACCACAGAAGACGCATCACTGTCACAGCCTTTATTTCAATCCAATCCTCGTGTATCAGCTCGAAATAATCCCCAAGATTCTCTCCTGTCCAAACTGCCTTGGCCAAGGACACAATTGCTTTCTGCCAATGCTACTTTTTCTTTTTCCTATATAGGGGAAGACGGGGTAAAAAGCGCATGGGCGGGTAAGAAGCCCACCCCAATTATCTCATGAAATAAGAAAATTTCAGTCAAATTTGCCCATGAGACGAATGCTAGACATTAACGCTCGTCTCATGGGCAAAATGAGACTGGAATTTGCTTCATTTCATGAGATAATTGGGGTGGGCTTCTTACCTGCCCATGCGCTTTTTACCCCGTCTTCCCCTACAATGGAATGCACTTTTCGATTTTCTATTGCATATTTCTTTTTTTCTCCTTTTTAGTCCCCGAGCCGAAGGTTCGGGGAGCTATTGTTTTTGTCTGGTCCGTCCGTCCGGTGTCCGTCCGGCGTGCCTCCCTCCGTCCGGTTATTCGTCCGTTTTTCTCAAAAACTATTCAGTCTATCATCTTCAAATTTGGTATACTAGTTTGCCAAGATGCAAGCTATCCACTGATGTGTTTAGTTTTACATTAAGGTCAAGGTCGTGCCAGTTACGGGGTTCAAACCCCGAAATACATAATCGCTAATATCTCGCGAAGTTTTGCATGTATTTTAATGCAGTTTTTTCCACATTTCTTGATGAATGGTCTATATATAAAAAAGGCTATATATAAAAAACTATTCAGTTACGTGCTGTTTTTGATGCGTTTTTATGTAGTTACGTGCTGTTTTGATGCGTTTTATGTATGTGTACAGCCGACGCATTCCGATTTCGGAGTAGCTCGGCGATGCTGTCCCCGCAGCCGCTCGGCGTTGCACTTGTTTTCTTTTTTTGCTGTCCCATCTTCTGGGCCGTACAGTGGCGTTGCTCCCACGCCGCTCATCTCTAGTGCATATTTCTTTGTTTTATTTACTACAATGGTTATGACGCAATACTAGAATCCGTTTCACAATTCATTTCAATGATTTATACGTTGAGTTCATTAATTTAGGTTTTTCCTAATACAAAATATTTCTTCTTTGCTTCTAAATACTCGGTCTTGATTATTGTTTCTTATTCAAGAACATTACAGACAATGTGTTTGTGAACATCGTATTGTGCGTTCGCCTCGTGCACGATAAACCCGAGTTCGAACCTGGGTCCAGGGGATGTTTCCTCTCACTCTGCACTAGGCCTTGCGGTCTGAACGTGGAGTCTTTCGGATGAGACGATAAACCGAGGTCCCGTGTGCCCATGCACTTAGCACACGTTAAACCCGGTGGCAACGAAACAGTTACCAATTGGTCAAAATTTACCCCCCCCCCTTTCCTTCCTCATCAGTCACACAAAATTGCATGCAAATAATGCAACAAAAATGGGTGGCCCGCCTCTGGCTACGACGCGCTCTCCAGGTGCGAGCAACACGAATTTCACAGAGACGCATCTGTGACAATAAAGTATCAAATACCAAAATACCAAATGCACAGGCTGACAGAAATATCCAACAACAACAACATACGGTATTTATACGGCGCTGAACCTTGATAGAAATCAAATCAAAGCGCACACACACGTTAGCATCCACAACACATTCAAACAAAAATGCAATACAAAGCTAACACACACGGATGGCATAAATGGTATACAGCAGAAACAGACCTAAAGGCAAGGGAGAGAAGAAGAGAAAGAGAGTGGAGCCTCAATGA
>CM065686.1:3661275-3666275 GCA_017654935.2 Phymorhynchus buccinoides
CGGTGAGGAGGAATGTAGAGAGGTGTGCCTGGATCAGGTAGACTGATGCGCTTTCCTTCTTCCAAGTATAATATAAACGTACAAGAATTGAAGAAGAAAAAACAACCACACCATTAAACTTTCCTCTTATATATATATAGTTTGCTTGAATAAAAACTTGTTTTGTGTCCAATATTTAAGTTTGTGAGCCTAAGAAAGAAACTGAATAACTTTAATTTTAACTTTACAATTTATTCTGTGTTCTGAAAAGAATAAAAGAAAATAATGTGCTGATTTACTTTTTCTCAAATGGGGGAGATAGACAATGCCTATGCAAAGACAGCTGTTTCGTCTTTGAGAAAGATTCTTCAGTCTGCATATCGGCCTGCAAAGAGATGTCCACAGTGAACATTCAAACTGAGCTAGAAGACTTTCTACAAGAGAAAGGTTGTCCTCTTTGCACCAGATTGAAAGTCCACAATAAAAGCAAACCAGCACTTAATTAAAAAGAAATGGTAACAATCTTGTGTAAAATAACAAAAATAATAATGTTCTAAAGACAATCCCTCGAAGAGAGTAGAAGAGATGGGATGCCATATATATATATTATATATATATATATATATATATATATAGATAAGATATATATATATATATAGAGAGAGAGAGAGAGAGAGAGAGAGAGAGAGAGAGAGAAGAGAGAGAGAGAGAGAGAGATAGACGAGAGAGAGAGAGAGAGAGAGAGAGAGAGAGAGAGAGAGAGAGAGAGAGAGGGAGAGAGAGAGAGGCCTACTTCCCCCCCCCCCCCCCCCCCAATAACATAGCCAAATGCAGTGGGACATGAACATTGAACGGCACGACAGGAATATAAAACTACATCAAGCATAAAAAACCCACCACAACAACGAATTCAATAGAAAAGAAAATGAACAAAATACATAAAGAAAGAAATAACACGGCGTCGGCCATGTTCAGAATGGAGGGAACGCATTAATAGATGGCGCTTTCTCCTTTGAAGATGGCGGCCATCAAAGTGGGAATAAAGAAATCACCCCCATTATTCCTTTTATAGCAGAATGGTTTTCAGGTTCCAGAGAGCATGCTGCCTTTTGTCAGATGCCTCCTTTTTTTCTTACTTCATTCGCTGTTTAAATTTGTTGGGGTTAATGTCTAGGTTTTCTATAGAGCTGGAATTATCTTTGATAGATGAATTTAGCTTTTTGTGTTACAGATTTGGAGACAGGTTCATCTATCATCAACCCAATACTGGCCAGACCATTGTTCGTGACATCCCTGTCACACGTAGGTCACGTCCTCGCTACGTCCTCCACGATCAGTCAGAACGTCGATGATCGTAGCTTGGTCATGGCGTAGCCACTGCACGCGGGTGTAGGCCTACCGTAGTAAGAGCGTGGTGGAGTCTCGGTAGGAACGTGTAGAGAGCGGGGTAAACTCCGTTCTAACTACTGACATTTTGAAAATACTCAAACCACACGTAACGAAAACGTGGTGGAGAAGGAAGCGTGGCGGGATCGTAGTGAGAACGGGGACAACGCAGCGGCAAAGTGGTGAGAGCCAGCTGGACAGCTGAAGTAATGGCGGCGTACCGAGAACGTCGCGGCATCGTAGGGCCTGCGACAAGAGCGTGGCTCCATCTACAATTATAACATGTTCGGCAACTTTGGCCTTCTTCAGTCGTCCAACACGGTTGCTTACTTACTTATGAGCATGAAGAAGGCAAAAGTTGCCGAACATTTTAGAATATGAGCAAATCTGTAACACAAGAGGGCGCCGTGGCCGGCTGGTTAGAGTCGTCGCTCGTAAATCCAACGGGTTTGCGAGTGCGCTGGTTCGAACCCAGCTGGTCACGGTGTTGTATCCTTGGGAAATATACTTTACTCCTATTTCCTGGTCATTCGGATGAGACCTAAAACCGAGGTCCCGTGTGCGAATGCACGCACAAAATCTTGCGCGCACGTTAAAGCCCATTCCACTAATCAGTACGAGTAGGCCGTGTGTGCCGGTGGAATGGATGACACGAACTCACAAAGCATGCATCCTGTGCGCCAATAGCAGTCTAAACGAAGACTTTGGGCGTGGGGCAGGATAAACATCCCCAATCGAAAGAAGAAGAATATGAGGTGAGATCGTTCATTGTTATGTAAATAGTCCCCCTTTGGGGGAAATGTGTTCAAGAACGATAAATTCGATGGCTTGGAGTCAAAACGGACTATCTTTAGATAGTCCATTGCCTATTGGACTTATTACAAAACCTAATAACTTGTATCATGCAATGACTGCAGAAATATAAACATAGGGTTATGCTTTTTATATTTCTGCAGTCTTTTTCTTATACAAATTATTAGTTTTCGTGATATGTTCAATATTATGTCAATGGACTATCTAAAGATAGTCCATTTTGACTCCAAGCCATCGAATTGTTCAGCTGTGGGATTGGATCACTCGATTGTGGTAGGCTAATGACAAATGACAATCATAACACCACACTGTCACAATCTATGGAAGAGACTTCCACTATGCAGCCACTATAGAAAACGGTCACCCTAGGAATTCTATATCACATCTTTTCTCTAGACGAGTGGTACAATAAAGCTCTCTCTGCCAAAGGGGCATAATACGTAATACTCTTAGGTGCTGGAACTCTTGAAGGCTTGGACAAAACAAAATCTCTCTGTTTCCTTTGGGCAGTGTGATGAAGTGGATCTTAGAGTCTGACAAAGTGACGTTACCAAAACAGTGTGGACATTCCCGTTGAGTCTGTATTAGCACAGTGGGAATTCCCGTTCAGACAATTTTGCAGTGTGTAGAGAATACATAGAAGGTGCTTTGATGTGACACAGATACTGAGAGCATGATGACTGTTTACCAGCCGTGCAAACAGAGCCTGGTCATGTTTTCAGTGACCTTCGTCTGTTTGTTCCTGGATGGATGGATGACTATATATATGTTAACACGATAACGTTTGAACGGAGGGGCCCAGGAGACTCCAATATCGCATGCGCATAGGTACTTAAAGGTGGACTCGGACGGATGTGTTTTTGCAAGAAACACGTCGAGATCGCCAGAAAGATAGCCTTTTCAAGGATCGGAACACTCACTTTGCTCTGGTTTCTTAGAAATTAAACCGTCAAAACGGCGATTTTTCCTTGGCGGAGATGCCGGAGAGAGTAGCCATTTTGGATGGGGTGGGTGGAGGTCACTCATTGTGGTTGAAGCGTGTGTGTTTTTTGTAGTGCAGTAAAAAAAAAAAAAAGGAGCTATTTCCTTTGTTTTGATCGAAACTCCTTTAGATAAACTGCATAAAATAATATATAAAAAAAATGAAAAGGCTTGTATTGCGAAAAGTTCGTGCAAACGATTTGGTCTAAACACAGGCGGCCATTCAAAAAGAGACGGCAAACGCCTTCTCTTTGGGTGAAAAAATTTGACTTCCAACACCTCCGCCAAGGAGGAGTCGCCTTTTTGACGGCTTGATTTCTGGGAAACCAGAGCAAAGTGAGTGTTGCGATCTCTGTAAAGGGTGTTTTCCTGGTGATCTCGCGGTGTGTATTGCAAAGACTCATCCGTCAGGGTGCCCATTTAAGGCATCCAGGCCTAGTTTGACAATGAAGGTAATTGATCAAAGGTGAAGGTCACTGAAGAAGAACACGTGCCTCGCGGCTGGTGATATCGTGTCTTAACGCTGTAGCTAATCATATAAAGCTGTCAGATCGTAAGACTATGTGGTGCAATGTTAAAAAGCTCATTACTTTGTCCAGGTATTCGTTTTCCTTTGGCCAGTCTGTTTGTCTTGTCTATCTGTGACTAATTACTCATAAAGTTTGAACCGGATATCAATAAGGGTTTATTGGAGGAGTATTGATTATTGACCACGAATTATTCCATTGATTGTGGGCGTTGGTCTGAGGGGTCATTTTGAGAGATGGCTGCTGAAAAATGTATTTTTGTTTGTTTGGTCGTTTAATGCTCTTGCTGTTTTCTTTTTTGGGCTTTCTTATTTTTCAGGAACGATTGGTCCTCGCTCTCTCTCTCTCTCTCTCTCTCTCTCTCTCTCTCTCTCTCTCTCTCTCTCTCTCTCTCTCGGTTTTATCTACACATTTTAGAACTAAAATAGACTATGTGGACTCACAAGTTCAAAGTTTATTTTTAATGATAACGTTTTAATACCCGTATTTGAAAAAGAATAATAATTATGGCTTCGATCGACGACTTCAGTTCAATAACCATGTGTGCGTTTTGGTTTATTTTGGCTTTACATTCTTTACGCGTTGCCTTTTTGAGGGTTGCTTGTTTTGGGCTACTGTTTAACCTTTCGAGATGTTGCATGCTATATCTGTTCAGTACCAAGTTTGGTTTGTCGGTTTCAGAAGAATCGATGTCCCAAGGATGAACAAAGGCGGTGTTTGTGAACTAGTGATAGTGCATGGGATTGCAAAAATAATATATCCAAGAGAACGTGCATGTGTGTGTATTGGTGACGTGCATGTGTGGGTGGGTGTCTGAGAGTGAGAGAGCGAGAGCGAGCGATACATACAATTATGCTACTACTATATAGGCCTACTTTTATATTGGTTGTCCATCCATGTGCATGCTTTGTGTGCGTGTTTGTGCAAAACTATATTTCCTTTGTTACACTGATGCATTTGCTAATTAAGGAATCTTGGATCTTGAATCTTGATCATCTGTTTTCATCACTCCTCTCACGTTTAGTCTTTCTTATCTCTGTCAATGTGTCTCTCTGTCTCTATATCTTTCTGTCTGTCTGTCTGTCTATCTCTGTCTGTGTGTGTGCCTCTCTCTCCTCTCTCTCTCTTTCTGTCTGTCTGTCTGTCTGTCCCTCCTCCCCCCCCCCCCTGTCTCTCTCTCTCCGCCTCCCTCTGTTTCTTACACTCACATTTTCTTGCTCTCTGCCTGTCAGTCTCAGTCTTTGACTGTCTGTCTGTCTCTGTCTCTCTCTCTCTCTCTCTCGTCTATCTCAGGTCTCTCTCTCTCTCTCTCTC
>CM065686.1:3671275-3676275 GCA_017654935.2 Phymorhynchus buccinoides
CACACACACACACACACACACACACACACACACACACACACACTGAATAGATGACACGAACTCGCGCACGGACAACGGAAACAATCCCACACGTACACACGCAAGAAGAGTAAATGAATACATCCGACAAAGGAAGAAGAATGGAACTAGAGAATGAAGCAAGGAGTGAAAGAAGGAATGCGTGTATCGGAGAAGATAATGAATTGAACTTCAAGCAAATCACCGTGGGAATCGCAGACAATGGACCAGGAAGCAGAACCAGGATGCTTCGACACAGAGATTCCAGAATCCCTGGAATTTGAAGAATGGAATTGTAATGTGCGTCTGCATTTCGTCCTATTGGCAGTCTTGTGCCATTAAAGCTCCCCCCCTCCCCCCCTCATGTTTACGACCCCCCAATCACAAGATCGTACTTCTTTCAGTTTTATTAACAGAATCGTAGGCTGATCGTAACCTATTCCTTTCCCCACAATTGACAGAATGTTGATTTACAAGCGAAAGGGTTTGTCAATTGTGAACGCTTAAAATTGAGGGTAGGGGGGTGGGGGTGATAACGCTCCTATCTTCTTTCATTAAAGCGCGGTCGCACCGTGCATTTAGTTTCTGAAGGGGCGAAACTTGGTCCTGTTTTTATTTTTTTTTTGGAGAGAGAGAGAAGAGAGCGAAGAGATAGAGAGAGAGAGAGAGCGAGAGAGAGAGCAGAGAGAGAGAGAGAGAGAGAAAGAGACGGAGAGATGCGAGAGAGAGAGAGAGATGGAGAGAGAGAGGAGAGAGGGAGAGACACAGAGAGAGAAGAGAGAGAGAGTTTAGAGAGTGAGAGAGAGAGAGAGAATAGAGAGAGAGAGAGAGAGAGAGAGAGAGTAGAGAAGAGAGAGAGGGAGACACAGACACACACACACACACAAACACACACACCACACCACACACACTACACACACACACACACATACACACACACAGAGAAAGAGAGAGAGAGACAGAGCGACAAAAACACTACAAGAAAACTCAAGAACGGCTGGTATGCTAGGTGGCATACAAAGTAAACCTACGTTTGTTGACAGCAGCAAAACATTGACACCAGCCATTGCGTGGTCTTATAAACACACATAGATCTCTCTCTCTCTCTCTCTCTGAGATCTCTCTATCTTAAACTCTCTCTCTCTATGCTCTCTCTACTCTATCTCTCTACTATCCTATATATATTTAGATATATATATAGATATATATATAGTATATATATATCTCTCTCTCTCTCTCAGCTCTCTCCTCGTCTCCTCTCTCTCTCCACATCTCCCGCTCTCATCTCTCTCCATCTTCTCTCTCTCCTCTCTTTCTATCTCTATATCTCTCTATCTCTCTCTCCTTCTCCACTCTCTCTAATTCTCTCTCTCTCCCTTTCCATCCTGTCCAATCCCTCTCTCTCGCCCTCTCTCTCCTCCTCTCTCCATCTCTCTCTCTCTCTCTCTCTCTCCCCCTCTCTCTCTCTCTCTTCTCTTCTCATCTATCTCTCTATCTCTCTCTCTCTCCTCTCAGTCTTCATCTATCTCTCTCTCTGTCTCTCTCCTCTCTCGTCCCTCTCTCTCTCTCTCTCTCTCTCCCTCTCTCTCATCTCTCTCTCTCTCTGAGATCCCGTTGATCTATTTAAAATCCCTCTCTCTCTTCTCTCATCCCCCGTCTGTCTCTCTCCTCTCTCTGCTCTCTCTCTCGTACTCCCTCTCTCTCTCGTCTCTCTCATCTCTCTCTCTCTTCTCTCTCTCTATCTCTATCAGGTCTCTCCTCTCTCTCTCGTCTCTCCACGGAAATCCCGTCTCTATCTGTCTCGAGGAAGGGAGCTTCTCTCTCGGAAACTCTCTCTCTCCCCTCCCTCTCCCCCTCTCTCTCTCTTTCTCTTTATCCCCCCCCCAGTCTCTCTCTCTCTCTCTCTCTCTCGTCTCCTCCCCCGTCTCTCATCTCCTATATATATATTACTCGCTATCCGCCCCCTCTCTCTCTCTCTCTCTCTCTCCTCTCTCTCTCTCTCTCTCTCGCTCTCTTCAACATTGGCTCTGATCATGAGTGTCTCAGTAAATAGCGTCTCGGTGGTCTCTCGTTCTCCTGATGGCTTGCTCTTCCCGCATCTCTCCCTCTTTTATCAGACTGGAGAATATAAAGACTGACCAGCTGCCATTATTATGCACAATTCAATGACAGGGAGAGAAAAACAGACAGAAACAGAGAGACTTCAGAACACTTAAGAGAGACACACAAAGACAGATAAAAAGAGAGGGGAAGAAAGAGCATAGCTCAGCAAAGAAAGCGAAGGAGAGAAGAGCGAGAGAGAGAGAGAGAGAGAGGATAAGAGAGAGAGAGATATAGAGAGAGAGAGAGAGAGAGGGAGAGATATAGAGAGACATGCGAATGCGGAATTGTATCTTCAAAATGCGCTTGGCCACCGGATGTTTTAAGGGAGGAAAACATGAATATTCAAACAATGGGCGTTATTTTGAGGGCTGATGCGTATTCTATATCTTTTGCTTTAAATGCATGATAAAGAAACAACAGCAAATTGTTTTATAAGAAGCTGAGAAGAGAGATGTAGGAAGAAGAGAGAGAGAGAGAGAGCGAGAGATATTGAGAGAGAGAGAGGAGAGAGAGAGAGAGAGTTGAGAGAGCTAGGAGATGCAGAGAGCGAGAGAGAGGGATAGAGAGGGCGAGAGAGAGCTGCTCGCCTCACACAAACTGTTACGGTGACTCTCTAAAAGAGCTAACAAACACACACACCAACAGTGACAGACCACAATGCGATGGAGAGCCAGACACGCACGCACACGCAACAAACCACCACACAGAGATGAGAGATACACACATGGGTGCGCGCGTGCCACACAAACTACACACGACAGCTCGGCGCGTGGAGAGAGTCGGGATGCCGGCAAGAAAAAAATCAACAGCAGCAGCACACACACACACGAGCGCGCGAGCGCGCGCGCGCGCGCGAGCGCGCGCGCGCGCACACAAACAAGCACACACACACACGGAGAGCGACAGCGCTGCGCTCGCGCGCGCGCGCGCGCGAGCGCGCACACACACACAAACCCACACACGAAGCGTTCCCGCGCGCCGAGCCCGCGCGCGCGTCGAGCGCGCTCCGAGCGCACACCACCACACACACACACACCCGAAGCGCGCTCGATCCGCGCTTCGCGCGCGCGCGCGCGAGCGGCCGCTCGCGCGCCACACCACAAAAACAACACCAACCAAACAACACACGCGGGCCCCCCTGATATTACCGGATCTTTTTGGTATAAATGCTGTTCCCCCACCTCCTTGCGTCCCCCACACACACTTCTGGAGTGTATGTGATTGTACGCTGTTCCTCTCGTTTTGCATGTACACTCTCTTTTTTGCGTTATGCTGTCTGGCCTTTTTTCCCTTTGCTTCTGTCTCACTATCTTTCTGCCTTAACCGGCCATTCTTCTCCTGCCTTTTTTCACGAAACACTTACCAACTTTCAAAATATTGTCCCCTCCAGCCGAAGTCGGACTTTCTGGGGACTAACTATTTCTTAGGTTAGGCACATAACCGGGCACCATTACGCCTCTCTGCGCTCATGATGGACAGGAACTGTCGAGCAATCGAAGAAGAAGAAGAAGAAACGAGATGTACAGATTGGAAGAGAGAGAAAGATATTGCGAAGAGTAGAGAGAAGATACCCTAAAGTATCAGAGAGGAGAGAGAGAGAGAGGAGAGAGAGAGAGAGAAGAGCTATAGATATAGACAGAGAGAGAGAGATGAGAGAGAGGACAGAGAGAGAGCTAGAGAGTAACAGAGAGAGAGCCGAAGACTAAAGTATCATAGAGAGACATAGACAAGATAATAGGGAGAGATCTCGATGAAAAGAGAAGAGAGTAGAGGAGGAGGAGAGAGAGAAAGAGGATATAGTAGAGGAGAGAGAGAGAGAAGATAGAGAGAGAGAGAGGATAGAGCCGAGGAGGAGCGAGAGAGGAGAGAGAGATATTAATAACAGCAAGAAGAAGAGAGACAGAGAAATAAAGTATCACCAGCAGGAGGGACAAGGAGAGAGCAGAGGAGAGAGAGAAAGGAGAAGGAAAGAGAGGGGTGCGAGGAAAGGTGAGCGTGGGAGATCGGGGAGGAGAGAGAGGTGTAGGGAGAGGTAGTGTGGGAGTCTTTTATATTTGTCCTCTCTGTCGCCGTTTCTAGTTTGGGGAGGTGGAAGGGATGGGGGGGGGCTCCTTGGTAATGAAAGAAGTTAGAGGATAGAGATAGAGGACGCAGGAGACAACCAGAAGAGAAGGGAGAGAAGATAGAAATACCGAGAGGAGAGAGAGGGAGAGGGACAGAAGGGAGAGGAGAGAGACGAGAGAGGAGAAAAGAGCGAGAGAACAGAGAGAGAGAGACCAAGAGTAGAGGAGAGAGAGATGGGGAAGGAGGAGAGAGAGAGAGGGAGGGAAGAGTGTAGAGGGGGAGAGGAAGGATAGGGAGAAAGAGAGAGAGAGGGAAGAGGAGGAGGGGGAGAGGAGAGGAGACAACGAAGGAAAGCTTACAGCTTATAGCAAGATTGTGTAGTGGAATATCACGTGCAAAATAAACCAGAAGCGGGTGACTTTGTAAAGGGTGGAGACAGTGAAATATCCACCACCATCATTCAACCAGGCTGTGTTCATGTAAATTATCATTATTATTATTATTATTATTATTATTATTATTATTATTTTAGTATTATTATTCTTATTATTATACAGAGAGAGATGGTGAGATGGGGAGTGAAAGGATTAGAGTGTGGGTGTGTTTGTGTGTGTGGTGTGTGTGGGGTGTGTGTGTGTGTGTGTGTGTGTGTGTGTGTGTGTGTGGTGTGTGGGTGTGTGGTGTGGGTAGTCAAAACGTCAAAGTCAAAGTCAACAATTTTTTTCTCCATATGGAACATTGAATAAGCAATAATGGTTTGCTTTTTTTACATCAAGCCATCTATAACACAACAGTTAAAGAAGGAAATAAACATG
>CM065686.1:3678775-3684765 GCA_017654935.2 Phymorhynchus buccinoides
TTCATAACAGCGGTATAAACACAGTTTTGTGCTACAGTTGTTGAAATGTTTGTCACAAACTGAACGACTGCCATTATATTTTGTAATGACTATCATACAATGGATAGCAACGACGTATTAAGCGGGAGACAGACTATGCGACTGCCTCATATGACTCGATCAGGTCGTGACGTAGACCAAATTTTGTTTCCCGCACAGAAGAGGTCACAAGCCATCTGACTCGATCAGACTCGATCAGTGAAATTTAGAACCCGCCCTATTCGGCCCTGTCACCTGACTGGGCCCGACTGAGTTAGACTGATCGAGCAGCATGGTATGCAAATGAGGTGAAACGTCACGACCTGATCGAGTCACACGAGTCTGAAAGATACTAGATGACAGAAAGCAAAGGGAAAAGGCACGAGTCAAAGAGAGTGGCAGATTAGAGGAAGCTACAAGCACAAAACTTCCAGAAAGTGGGGGAACTATATTTATGAAAGACCCCCGGTATCCCCACGGAGAGATTCACTTCCTATGAAAAAAATAAGCAGACGCGGAAACTCATCTGCGAACCCATTCGCCTATTTCTTACACAAGTGAATGGGTTTTCAGTACGAAAGTTGTGGATGGCGGCCGTAATATGCACATCCCCGTATGGAAATATTCCATCAAGCGAATAATTATGAAGCAGGATCCCCAGAGTTATTGCTCTGTGCGTTTCCCAGCAGTTCTCATACACTAGGGAGACTGAAAGGGATGTAATAAATGGCGTGCGAGGACATGTCGTTAGATACCAGAGTGGTGTGAAATGATTTACAGCACTGACAGAAACACAAAACAGCTTTGGGTAAAGGTCAAGATGTACCCCCCCCCCCCCTACCTATCTCGGTTAATTGTATTTTTCCGTTATTGCCTTTCTTACCATACATAAAGCTGTATTTTAGGAACATTTTTAGCTAATAACCTTTTTGGAATACTAACCCTAACCCTAACCCTAGCCCTAAACCTAACCCCCCCCCACCCTATAAGACGGAAAAACCGCAACGAACCACAACTGTGACAAATCGCGGTGTACTGCAGTACATAGTGGGGGGTAGGGTTAGGTTTAGGGGTAGGGTTAGGGTTAGGGTTAGTATTCCAAAAAGGTAATTAGCTAAAAATGTTCCTAAAATACAGCTTTATGTATGGTAAGAAAGGCAAAAACGGAAAAATACAATTAATCGAGAAATGCATGGTGGGTGGCATACCTATTAGCCATAAGCACAGTTCATGAATTAAGTCACGGGTACCTGCGTGTATTTTGAGTGCATTTACATTTTAATTATGAGGAAGCTTTCACAGTCTTCCTAATCAAAGATTACTTCTCCACCTTCTATACGGTGAGAAAGCGGGCAAGGAGGTGCGTTGACAGTGGCTGTCCGTTCTGGAACCTACCGAGCTCTTTCACATGCTGTGTATCTGTGCAAAAAGGCTGGGGTAGGAACAAGAACAGACACCGTTTTCTCAGTCACCCACTGATCTATGAAGGATGGAAGTTCAGTTTAACGTCGCGTATCGGCTTTCGCCATATACGACGGGCTGAACAAACCAACCAGGGTATAAACAAAAATTTATGTTCCTGAATCACTGTCTTAGCCAAAAGGTCGAGAAGCGATCAGAATTAAGATCTATGACGACGAAAATGGTGTTTTACGTCCTCTTGGTCTGAATCAGACACATATGGGACATTTGTAAATACAAATATGGTGGGAACAATACTGGAGGCAATGCCCGGAGGCAGTACGAAACCAGTAAAGTCCCGATTTTTTAAAATTAATACAGATAGGTGTAGCGGTAACCACGCCTCGGTTAAACCTCATCGGCTATGGCACCACTACGAGTAGTATAAAAACAACTAATGTTTTTAAGAACGATCTACGAAAATGGTGTTTTACGTCCTCTTGGTCTGAATCAGACACATATGGACATTTGTAAATACAAATATGGTGGGAACAATACAATACTGGAGGCAATGCCCGGAGGCAGTACGAAACCAAGTAAAGTCCCGATTTTTTTTTTTATTAATACAGATAGGTGTAGCGGTAACCACGCCTCGGTTAAACCTCATCGGCTATGGCACCGCTACAAGTATTTGTTGCATTCAATTTTTTTTATTTTTTTTTAAAGATCTATGATGATGAAAATGGTGTTTTACGTCCTCTTGGTCTGATCAGACACATATGGGACATTTGTAAATACAAAGATGGTGGGAACAATACTGGAGGCAATGCCCAGAGGCAGTACGAAACCAGTAAAGTCCCGATTTTTAAAAATTAATACAGATAGCTGTAGCGGTGACCACGCCTCGGTTAAACCTCATCGGCAATGGCACCGCTACAAGTATTTGTTGCATTAAAGAGTAATAATTAAGATCTATGAAAGGAGGTCCTGTGTTCATAAGTGTGTGTGTGATTCTAAAGCAAACTGGTGTTTGGTGTCCCCGATTACAAACTCTTTTCCCCCTCATTTTATTTGGAATACTGTAATACATTTCTAGAGTTCAATAATACATATTCAAGTGTATATTAAAGCCAGAACATTTCAACTAATGTCTAAATTCATTTACATATTCTACGATTTGAGACAACGGTTTTTGTACCTTGGAAAAAGGGAGAGAACTCTTGACAAAGTAACTAGAAAATATAACATGCTTCACTCTTTTATCTTGTAAAAACGTTATTCTGATCGCTTCTCGGCCTTTTGGCTAAGACAGTGATTAAGGAACATAAATTTTTGTTTATACCCTGGTTGGTTTGTTCAGCCGTCGTACATGGCGAAAGCCGATACGCGACGTTAAACTGAACTTCCATCCATCATCTTGTAAAAGCTCTGTCACCATTGTTTTCTGATCTCGGTGTGAGGTTACTTTTTGTTGTTGCTGTCCCATCTTCTGGGTCGTACAATGGCGTTGCTCCCACGCCGCTCATTCCGAATCCCAATTCGCAGCTACAATCCCAATCCCAATATGCATTATGGCTTGTTCAGGTCGCAGAATCCAATATCAGCAGTTCAAGGTTGCTTTCTTATTTTTGTTTCCCCACACCCCTCTCCAGTACGTGTGTCTTGTTGCGCTCTCTGTCTGTCTGTCTGTCTGTCCATGTCTCTCTGTATGTATACCTTTGTCTCTGTCTGTCTGTCTGTCTATCTGTATGTATGTATTTGTCTGTCCTGTCTGTTTCTGTCTCTCTGTATGCATACCTTTGTCTCTGTCTGTCTGTCTGTCCCTCTGTATGCATACCTTTGTCTCTGTCTGTCTGTCTGTCTGTCTGTCTGTCTCTCTGTATGTATACCTTTGTCTGTCTGTCTGTTTCTGTCTCTCGGTATGCATCTTTGTCTCTGTCCTGTCTGTCTTGTCTGTCCCTCTGTATGCATACCTTTGTCTCTGTCTGTCTGTCTGTCTCTATTATCTCTTCACCGTGTTTTGTTAATGTTTGTCCACAATTTTCTCTATGCCAATGACACCTCTTTTATTTGTGCATATTTATGAAAATCTTGTAATAACAATCGAACTAACAGCATAGCAATGAAAAACTATTGTTCTCTAATTTGAATTATCTAGATCAGTAGAATATCTGTGGTAGTACTATTGTACACTTGTTTCATTTCATGTTTTATGTCTGTTTTATGCCTGCTTATTGAAACACAGAGAGAGTGAGAGAAAGAGAGAGAGAGAGGAGAGAGGAGAGAGAGATACCGAGGAGAGATGAAGAGATGAGGGAGAGAGACGGATTGGGAGAGAGAGATAAGAGATGTTGAGAGGAAGAGAGAGATGAGAGGGGGAGAGAGGGCGAGAGGGGGGATGAGAAGAGACAAACAGACAAAGACCCAGAGAGAGAGAGAGAGAGAGAGAGAGAGAGAGAGAGAGAGAGAGAGAGAGAGACGGGAGATGAGACAAGATGATTATTATTATTATTATCATTGTGTTTTCATAATGAAGAAGGCCAAAGAGACCTCCCCTTCAAACATTAGTTCTCTACCCCCAGTGTGGGTGAGAAAGTGACGCCAGCAGGTGTGATGAGAGTGGATCGTCCGTTCAGTGGGATGACAGAATTTGTTACACTTTCTTGAAATCATGTGTGTAGAACCACCCTATCCACCCTGAGAACAAACTCCCTGTTCTTGGCACCACCTGAATTGGACACGGAGTTTCCCCGTGAATAAGAAGAAAGCGATAGAGACAAACCCAGGTGTTGTTCAATCAAATAGGCTACAATCATGTGGGAAACGTTTCCACTCGTAACGACGCTAACGACGCGTTATACATTATTCAGACCTAAAGCATGATGAACTGTTTATTGTTTCAATATGGATAAGATTACAACTTGGAAAATAGGTGTACACGTTGCAAATCAGCTGTGTTTAAAAAAAATGTACAACGGGGGGTAACCGTAAGCGATAAATATCAAGCTTTATGTATATGAAAGGTCCCTTTTTGTTAAATAAAATCGTGTTCTCTCTCTCTCCATTCGCTCTCTCTCTCTCATCATCTTCTCGCTCTATCTCTCTCCTTTCTCGCTCTCTCTCTCTCGCAGCCTATATCTCTTCATATAGATATATCTCTATAGCTCTCCTCTCTCATCTCCTCTCTCTCTCTCTATCTCTCTCTCAGCATGGTATTGCTTACTTTATTACCCTCTTTAAATAAAATTCATTCAATTCAATTCAATTCAATTCAATTATCTCTCTCTCACTTTTCGCGGCACCGACCATCATGACTCGGCAATTTATGTGAACATATCTCTTCTGCTTAGAAAATACATTTTTTTGTCTTTGTACTCTTTTCTTTAAGCTTGCCGGATAACATGTGCGGAGTACCATTGGCGAACCTAGCACCACGAAAGGGACATTTAAGTCGATGGGCTAGCTTCTCACAAAAGGCTTGCAAAGTCAAAAAAATCATTTTTTGTCAATTTTGAATTATGAGTATTTCCGTGTTCTCTAACACCTTATCTTTCATATGTATAAAGGAGACTCTTTGAATATGGCCGATGCTAAATCTATATATAATAACCGGAGCTTGTGTGTGTGTGTGTGTGTGTTGTATGTGTGGGTGTGTGGGTGTGATGTGTGTGTTGTGTGTGTGTGTGTGAGTGTGTGTGTGACTTTGTGTGTTGCGCGTGTGTGTGTGTGTGTGTGTGTGTGGTGTGTATGTTGGTTGTGTGTGTGTGGTGTTGTGTGGTGTTGTGTGTGTGTGTGTGTGTGTGTCGTGTTGGGGGAATATAAAACCATGTTTAACGTGGTCTTATTTATCGCCGCCACAATTGCCCAGTATCCCGATGGAATGATACCGGGGTAACATGGGTTACATTACACTTTGCAACACCATCCGTAATTAGCGTATTTGGATATAGTAATTAGGAAAGCGATAAGTCGACCAAGCTCAGTGGTTGTACCCACTGCTTTTCACAACTGTGTGAGGCAAAGTTTATCAACCAGACAGCAGCAAGGTACAATAGCCTTATGGTTAAGTAGGTAGAGAGGGGCACAGTCGGTATCGCGTTTCGCTTCGCTGTCAAGTAAACCCGACAGTTCGAACTGGGTACAGGGGATTTTTCCTTCATTCTGCACTAGGCCCTTAAACGGTCTGAACGTGGAGTCTTTCGGATGATGAGACGATAAACGAGGGGTCCCGTGTAGCCCATGCACATAGCTATACGTTAAACCCAAGATAAGTTAGTGTAGTGGCGAACGAAAAAGTTGTCATTTGGTAAAAATTACCCACCCCCCCCATCATCAGTGACAAAAATCGCATGCAAGAAAAAAAATAAAAAAAAAATTGGTGGCGCGCCTCTGGCTGCGACGCGCTCTACAGGTGGAGCAACCCGAATCACAGAGACGGCTCTGTGAATATAAAGTAAAATAAATACTAATACCTAATAATAATACCTAATAACGTTCGTTCGACTACCCAAAGTTACGGGTTCTAACCTGGCGCCGTAAAATGTGTTTTTTGTTATCCGCGAAGCGGTAGT
>CM065686.1:3685265-3695265 GCA_017654935.2 Phymorhynchus buccinoides
TGTGCGCGCGCATATGTGTGTGGCGCGTGCGTATGACATTACATAACTATTGGAAAACTTAGTTTGCTGTCACCAAGCAATTTTCACCTGGCCTACTAGTCGAAGGTACCCCATTCTTTTGCAATACACGTATATCACACCCGTCTGTCTGATGTATACACTATTGTTTTCTCTCTCTCTCTCTCTATCCTTCCCCCCCCCCCCCCCCCCGTGGGGATATCGGGGGGGTCTTTTGCATAAATAGTTCTCCCACCTTCTGGAAGTTCTGTGCTTGTAACTTCCTCTAATCTGTCACTCTCTTTGACTCTGCCTTTTCCCTTTGCTTACTGTCATCTACTATCTTTCTGCCTTACCGGTCCATTCTCCTGCCTTTTTTCACGAAACACTTTCAAAAACATTTCCTCCAGCCGAAGTCGGACTTGCTGGGCCTAACTAGTTTTTTTAGCTATGCGCATAACGGCAGCATGACGCATCTGCGCTCATTATTGACATAAAAACTGTCTGAGCGATCAAAGAAGAGGACGTTTTCTCTCTTGGTTTGGCCTCGCGTAGTCTCTGTCTCTGTCTCTGTCTTTGTCTTTTCTCTGTCTCTCTGTCTCTTTGCTTGTCTCACTTTCTGTTTCTGTCTCTCTACTGTTCTGTATATATGTCAATGCGTTTACCATACGGCTACAGTACTATACAACGTTGGGGTCAATATGCTGCTCTATGCACTTCTGCCGTCTAGTTCTCTGTTATTGTTTTGTTTGCGCCCGTGTCTATTTCTCACATGCTGTCTATTTTGTTTGTGTCCAGTCTGTTTTTCTGTCTTCCTGTTTGTCTCCTGTTTTTCCTCGGTCTTTTTGTATTAATGAAAAATACAACAACACCCGAAGGTGCTGATGGTACCCAAAAAATGCACCAACCCACGCCTGCCCTATCAACACGAGAGCAGCCCTGCTCCAGCCCTGAAAGTCCGTGTTGTGTTACTGGGGAACAGGCACATACTAGACATTCTACTAAGTATACAAAGGCACATAGCTCCCCCCCCCTCTCTCTCTCTCTCTCTCTCTCTCTCTCCTCTCTCTCTCTCTCTCTCTCTCTCTCTCTCTCTCTCTCTCTCTCTCTCTCTCTCTCTCATTGTTTCATTCACACAGAACCCCAAGCTTCACTCTCGAGAGACTGATGATGGATGTTCCGATATCATTTCATTGCATGTATTACAATGCTCCACACGGTACGGTTATGCACGAGCGTCATTTGTTTTGGTCTTTCACAATACAATGCGACATTTATTTGGTAAATGTTGGTATGGTGATTCAACACGTGCTTGCAATGTTTAATGCATGAAGTAGATACACAGCACCGAATATCTCTGCACTCTGTTTTGGCACATGGTCTACCAGCAAGGCCATTGTAAGTGTGAACATTCATAACAGCGGTATAAACACAGTTTTGTGCTACAGTTGTTGAAATGTTTGTCACAAACTGAACGACTGCCATTATATTTTGTAATGACTGTCATACAATGGATAGCAACGACGTATTAAGCGGGAGACAGACTATGCGACTGCCTCATATGACTCGATCAGGTCGTGACGTTGACCAAACTTTGCTTCCCGCACAGAAGAGGTCACGCGCCATCTGACTCGATCAGACTCGATCAGTGAAATTTAGAACCCGCCCTATTCGGCCCTGTCACCTGACTGGGCCCGACTGAGTCAGACTGATCGAGCAGCATGGTATGCAAATGAGGTGAAACGTCACAACCTGATCGAGTCACATGAGTCTGAAAGATACTAGATGACAGAAAGCAAAGGGAAAAGGCACGAGTCAAAGAGAGTGGCAGATTAGAGGAAGCTACAAGCACAAAACTTCCAGAAGGTGGGGAACTATTTTTATGAAAGACCCCCCGGTATCCCCACGGGGAGATTCACTTCCTATGAAAAAAATAAGCAGACGCGGAAACTCATCTGCGAACCCATTCGCCTATTTCTTACACAAGTGAATGGGTTTTCAGTACGAAAGTTGTGGATGGCGGCCGTAATATGCACATCCCCGTATGGAAATATTCCATCACACGAATAATTATGAAGCAGGATCCCCAGAGTTATTGTTCTGTGCGTTTCCCAGCAGTTCTCATACACTAGGGAGACTAAAAGGGATGTAATAAATGGCGTGCGAGGACATGTTAGATACCAGAGTGGTGTGAAATTATTTACAGCACTGACAGAAACACAAAACAGCTTTCCATCAAATACCTATTAGCCATAAGCAGATGTAATAAATGGCGTGCGAGGATATGTCGTTAGATACCAGAGTGGTGTGAAATTATTTACAGCACTGACAGAAACACAAAACAGCTTTGCATCAAATACCTATTAGCCATAAGCACAGTTCATGAATTAAGTCACGGGTACCTGCGTGTATTTTGAGTGCATTTACATTTTAATTATGAGGAAGCTTTCACAGTCTTCCTAATCAAAGATTACTTCTCCACCTTCTATACGGTGAGAAAGCGGGCAAGGAGGTGCGTTGACAGTGGCTGTCCGTTCTGGAACCTACCGAGTTCTTTCACATGCTGTGTATCTGTGCAAAAAGGCTGGGGTAGGAACAAGAACAGACACCGTTTTCTCAGTCACCCACTGATCTATGAATTAATTTTGGTGTTTTACGTCCTCTCGACCCGGGCAGGCACATATGGGACATACCACTGATCTATGACGACGACGAAAATGGTGTTTTACGTCCTCTTGGTCTGAATCAGACAGATATGGGACATTTGCAAATACAAATATGGTGGGAACAATACTGGAGGCAATGCCCGGAGGCAGTACGAAACCAGTAAAGTCCCGATTTTTTAAATTAATACAGATAGGTGTAGCGGTAACCACGCCTCGGTTAAACCTCATCGGCTATGGTACCGCTACGATTAGTGCCCACTGATCTATGAATGAATGAAAAATGGTGTTTTACGTCCTCTCGGTCATAGACACATATGGGACATTTGTAAATACAAAGATGGTGGGAACAATACTGGCTGCAATGCCCGGAGGCAGTGCAACACCAGTAAAGTCCCGAGTTTTTAACAATATAGATATGTGATATTTTAATCTGATCTATGAATTTTTTTTTTCAATTAATTATGTTTATCGTCCTCTCGGCCGAAGCCATATGGGAAAATCTATGAGCGAGCGAAAATGGAGTTTCACGTCCTCTCGGTCCGAAACAGACACATATGGGACATTTGTAAATACAAATATGGTGGGAACAATACTGGAGGCAATGCCCGGAGGCAGTACGAAACCAGTAAAGTCCCGATTTTTTTAATTAATACAAGCTTATGATAAAGGCTATGATCTATCGGGGAAAATCTATGAAAGGAGGTCCTGTGTTCATAAGTGTGTGTGTGATTCTAAAGCAAACTGGTGTTTGGTGTCCCCGATTACAAACTCTTTTTCCCCTCATTTTATTTGGAATACTGTACTACATTTCTAGAGTTCAATAATACATATTCAAGTGTATATTAAAACCAGAACATTTCAACTAATGTCTAAATTCATTTACATATTTTACGATTTGAGACAACGGTTTTTGTACCTTGGAAAAAGGGAGAGAACTCTTGACAAAGTAACTAGAAAATATAACATGCTTCACTCTTTTATCTTGTAAAAACGTTATTCTGATCGCTTCTCGGCCTTTTGGCTAAGACAGTGATTCAGGAACATAAATTTTTGTTTATACCATGGTTGGTTTGTTCAGCCCGTCGTACATGGCGAAAGCCGATACGCGACGTTAAACTGAACTTCCATCCATCATCTTGTAAAAGCTTTGTCACCATTGTTTTCTGATCTCGGTGTGAGGTTACTTTTTGTTGTTGCTGTCCCATCTTCTGGGTCGTACAATGGCGTTGCTCCCACGCCGCTCATTCCGAATCCCAATTCGCAGCTACGCCCCGGCTTGTTCAGGTCGCAGAATCCAATATGAGCAGTTCAAGGTTGCTTTCTTATTTTTCTTTCCCCACACCCCTCTCCAGTACGTGTGTCTTGTTGCGCTCTCTGTCTGTCTGTCTGTCTCTCTGTATGCATACCTTTGTCTCTGTCTGTCTGTCTGTCTCTGTCTCTCTGTAGCATGTATACCTGTCTTGTCTGTCTGTTTCTGTCTCTCTGTATGCATCTTTGTCTCTGTCTGTCTGTCTGTCTGTCTGTCCCTCTGTATGCATACCTTTGTCTCTGTCTGTCTGTCTGTCTGTCTCTATTATCTCTTCACCGTGTTTTGTTAATGTTTGTCCACAATTTTCTCTATGCCAATGACACCTCTTTTATTTGTGCATATGAAAATCTTGTAATAACAATCGAACTAACAGCATAGCAATGAAAAACTATTGTTCTCTAATTTGAATTATCTAGATCAGTAGAATATCTGTGGTAGTACTATTGTACACTTGTTTCATTTCATGTTTTATGTCTGTTTTATGCCTGCTTATTGAAACACAGAGAGAGTGAGAGATAGAGAGAGAGAGAGAGAGAGAGAGAGAGAGAGAGAGAGAGAGAGAGAGAGAGAGAGAGAGAGAGAGAGACAGAGGGAAGAGAGAGACAAAGACCCAGATGAGAGAGAAGAGAGAGAGAGAGAGAGAGAGAGAGAGAGAGAGAGAGAGATGATCAATATTATTATTATTATCATTGTGTTTTCATAATGAAGAAGGCCAAAGAGACCTCCCCTTCAAACATTAGTTCTCTACCCCCAGTGTGGTGAGAAAGTGACGCCAGCAGGTGTGATGAGAGTGGATCGTCCGTTCAGTGGGATGACAGAATTTGTTACACTTTCTTGAAATCATGTGTGTAGAACCACCCTATCCACCCTGAGAACAAACTCCCTGTTCTTGGCACCACCTGAATTGGACACGGAGTTTCCCCGTGAATAAGAAGAAAGCGATAGAGACAAACCCAGGTGTTGTTCAATCAAATAGGCTACATGTGGGAAACGTTTCCACTCGTAACGACGCTAACGACGCGTTATACATGATTCAGACCTAAAGCATGATGAACTGTTTATTGTTTCAATATGGATAAGATTACAACTTGGAAAATAGGTGTACACGTTGCAAATCAGCTGTGTTTAAAAAAAATGTACAACGGGGGGTAACCGTAAGCGATAAATATCAAGCTTTATGTATATGAAAGGTCCGTTTTTGTTAAATAAAATCTTGTTCTCTCTCTCTCTCTCTCTCTCTCTCTCTCTCTCTCTCTCTCTCTCTCTCTCTCTCTCTCATCTCTCTCTCTCTCTCTCTCCTCTCTCTCTCTCTCTCTCTCTCTCTCTCTCTCTCTCTCTCTCTCTCTCTCTCTCTCTCTCTCAGCATGTTATTGCTTATTCTATTACCTTCTATAAATAAAATTCATTCAATTCAATTCAATTCAATTCAATTCTCTCTCTCTCAATTTTCGCTGCACAGCCATCATGACTCGGCAATTTATGTGCACTATCTCTTTTGCTTAGAAAATACATTTTTTTGTCTTTGTACTCTTTCTTTAAGCTTGCCGCTAACATGTGCGGAGTACCATTTGCGACCTAGCACCACGAAAGGGACATTAAGTCGATGGGCTAGCTTCTCACAACAGGCTTGCAAAGTCAAAGATCTCATTCTTTTTTTCAATTTTGAGTTATGGGAAGTTCTGTGTTTTCTAACACCTTATCTTTCATATGTATAAAGGAGACTCTTGAATATGGCCTCTAAATCTATATATATAACCGAGCTGTGTGTGTGTGTGTGTGTGTGTGTGTGTGTGTGTGTGTGTGTGTGTGTGTGTGTGTGTGTGTGTGTGTGTGTGTGTGTGTGTGTGTGTGTGTGTGTGTGTGTGTGTGTGTGTGTGTGTGTGTGTGTGTGTGTGGTGTGTGTGTGTGTGTGTGTGTGTGTGTGTGTGTGTTGGGGATAAAACCATGTTTAACGTGGTTTTATCGCCGCCACAATTGCACAGTATCCCGATGGATGATCCCGGGGTAACATAGGGTACATTACATTTTGCAACACCCTCCGTAATTAGCGTAATTATAGTAATTAGAAAGCGAGTCGACCAGCTCAGTGGTTGTACCCACTGCTTTTCACAACTATGAGGCAAAAGTTTCAACAGACAGCAGCAAGTTACAATAGCCTTATGGTTAAGTAGGTGTAGAGTGGCACAGTGGTATCGCGTTCGCTTCGTGTCAAGTAAACCCGAGTTCGAACCTGGGTACAGGGGATTTTTTCCTCTCATTCTGCACTAGGCCTTAACGGTCTGAACGTGGAGTCTTTCGGATGAGACGATAAACCGAGGTCCCGTGTGCCCATGCACTTAGCATACGTTAAACCCAGTGGCAACGAAAAAGTTGTAATTTGGTAAAAATTTACCCCCCCCCCCTCCCCCCTCATCAGTCACAAAAATCGCATGCAAAAAAAAAATAAAAAAAAAAATTGGGTGGCGCGCCTCTGGCTGCGACGCGCTCTCCAGGTGGGAGCAACCCGAATTTCACAGAGACGCCTCTGTGACTATAAAGTACATAATACCTAATACCTAATAATAATACCTAATAAAGTCGTCGCACCTCACCCAAACGTTCCGGGTTCGAACCTGGCTCCGTCCAATTTGTTTTTGTTTTATCCGCGAAGCGGGTAGTAACCGGCTAGTGGTCTTATAAGTGGGTAGGTCAATGCATTTTCTTCAGCTAGGCTAGACTTTAGACAGCGTTTTCTCAAAATGGCTGACACTCACCCTTCTGACTTTAAGTGCTCATAACTCTGAAATAAAAACAGATACAAGAATGGTTCTTGTGTCATTAGAACAAACAATGTCTGAAGTTTTCAAATGTATAATTTTCTCAGAAGTGTCAGTTTGACACTTAATGTCCCTTTCGTGGTGCTGGTTCACATTATAGTCAATTCACATTGTGGAATACATGCTGACGCACTGACATTGTTACATATGTTTTTAATTTTGTTCATTTTAAAACTCACTAAAACAAAATATGGCAACCGATGACGATCGCGAAACATTTTTGCTACGGGGCTATAATTTTAATCTCAATCTTAATAAGGTCATGCCTCTCGTGCATGTGCCTGCAAAGTATTAAGTTCCAGATACGAGAGCGTTTTGGTTATTGTACATTTATATGGTGACATTATCGAGACTATTAAGCGACAATGTTTAATTATCATCAATAAACAAAACAACAACACCCAAAGCAACTTAAGCAGTTGAGAGTGGAGCATAATACCTGGCATTAAAGACCCACCAGATCCACTTAAAGACCCACCAGATCACGTGTCAAAATCACGCTTTCACGTGTTTTCCTTATTGTAGCTGGAAAGAAATCTTGTTTTGACCAGGTCTCACTACCGTACAAATGCCCCCAAATTCAAAGCGATGCATCACTTTAAAGAGCAGCCCCAATTTGAACATGGGGACATTTATATGTGGGTCACAGCTACCCCGAAAAAACCCAAGGGACTCAATCGTGGTGCGTCAGTGTGTCTTTAATGTCTTTTATAATATTCATAACAATTTGGTTTTATTTTGGGGAAGTTCGCAAACTTCCCCTTCAGAAATGACTTCTCTCTACAGCAGGTCAGTGGGAATGCTGACAGTGGATCACCCGTTCAGCCAGGGTATAGGACATGCAGCACGTGTAATATCTATGCAAAATACCCTATCACCCAGAAGAACAGATACCGTGTTCCAATCAACCACTGTCTCACACACACAGTTTACAGCAGTAAAGCAAGGCTGTGGTGTCAGAAAAAAGCTGGTGTTGTCGTTTGATTTAATATATACTAATTTATGCATTTTTGACCATTTAAAAAAATCACAAAATCAATCACATTTTCAGTTGTTTAATATGCAACGAAATAGTCAAACTGGTCCTTTGAATACAAGAAAACACATATATAGATTATAAATACATTGACAATTGGATATGGACATGGGAAATAACTTTCAACCTGTTTTTCATTATGGAAGGAAATGGTGTGTGTCTCATAGACCGCACGCAGTGTGGTATTTTTGGTATTTGGTATAATTTTTAGTCACGGATACTTACCTTTGTGAAATTCGGGTTGCTCCCCCACCTGGAGAGCGCGTCGTTGCAAGCGCAGCACCACAAACGTTTTTTAGAGGGGGGGAGGGGGAGAAGTGGTGGTGGTGGGGGGGGGGGGTATTTTGAAAACTTAGCCATCAATGTGGTCATATCAGGCAGCGGGATTTCCCCCTGATCTTATCTACTTTAGCTGCCGTGGGACATTTACGTGCGTACAGCGCACGGGACAGACTGGATTTAAGTCCCATGTTTTGTTTCTGCCTGTCTTTCAGGCTTTCTTTCTGTTTTTCTTTCTCTCCTCTTCTCTGCCTCTCTGTGCGCGCACGTGCGGGTGTGTGCGTGTATGGTTGCACGCATGTATGCCCGCACGAGTATTAAAAATTATACATGTGCGTAAAAACTATGCAAGTTTTACAAATCCATATTTCAACCTATCGTTATTATAATATCACCTGCTTTGCTACCTTTATGTTCTAATCTGTATGTGTAATAGTATGCCTTGCCATGTTTGTATTCTATGTTCGCATATGTACCAAGCCGGGCATGTGGACTGAACAGTATTAAATTAACTCAATAATCTTGCCTTATTGCTTGTGTGTGTGTGCGTGCGCACGCATGTGTGTGTGTGTGTGTGTGTGTGTGTGTGTGTGTGTGTGTGTGCGTGTGCGTGTGCGTGTGCGTGCGTGTGCGTGTGCGTGCGCGCGTGTGTGAGTGCTTGTGTGTGTACTGAATAGTATTACTTTATTATATTTTACCGTTTGCTGTGATGTTATCATTATGGTGTTCTTTATTATTAATGTTTACTTATTGGGGCGGTGAGGGTGGGGGTGGCGGCGGGGTGTGTGTGTGTGTGTGACAAACTTAATTGGTTTATGTGAATAACATGTGCTTTTATGCATGTATTTTATGTCTTAGTTTATTATATAATGTCCCTCCAGTTTTAGATTTAAGTGCACGGTGAAAAAAGATTGTCTTCATTGAAGACAATAAACACATTTGATTGATTTGATTGATTGATTGATTGATTATTTTACCACAACTCTTTCGTTATATAAAAGTAATACAATAAATCCTTAATCATATCTAGAAGACGTTTCATGATTTTATTTTTTTATTTGCGGTTAGGCTCATCCGAGTAAATGTATATATTATATACATTTACTCGGATGAGCCTAAACCGCAAATAAAAATATAAAATCATGAAACGTCTTCTTTGTATTTTGTATCGCTGCAATATACTTCCATCTGCGTTAAGAGGTAGGAGGTAACTGCGTGCGGTGTACTTGCTACAAGGGGAGAAATATCATTATTGAAGAATCATTCTAATCTCATGTATTTTTTGTCTTGTTCTCTTTTTTATTTCTAGGAATACAAAAAATCCCCGACATCTTTTATCTTGCATCCGTTCATTTTATGAAGTAAGCCTCTGTCTCTGTTTGAATATACGTCTAACAATGTGATTCGTTCTTTTATTTTTCAGTTTATGTTTGTCCTTCTCTGTTTGTCCTTCTCTGTTTGTCCTTCTCTGTTTGTCCTTCTCTGTTTGTCCTTCTCTGTTTGTCCTTCTCTGTTTGTCCTTCTCTGTTTGTCCTTCTGTGTTTGTCCTTCTGTGTTTGTCCTTCTGTGTTTGTCCTTCTCTGTTTGTCCTTCTCTGTTTGTCCTTCTCTGTTTGTCCTTCTCTGTTTGTCCCCCTAAATTGTCTTCTGCCCTTCTTTCCTTTCCTATGTCTACGTTCTGTTTCGTGGTCTACAAAACGTGCTCGAAATCGCTTTTTTTGACAAAGTTAATACCAAATCAGCCTGAAATGTATACCTATTTGTGGATAACATCACCACTCTGCTTTCAACAGTGAGTGTTAATTTTTGTATATTAATAAACTGGCGACAATGACTAGAGATGTCAATGACAGTGCCCCGTGACCATAAACATGTTTAATGGTTATCAAAAGAAGAAA
>CM065686.1:3700265-3712765 GCA_017654935.2 Phymorhynchus buccinoides
GACTACATGCATGCACACCACGCACGAGGACGGGCCGAAACAAACGTGCTCGCGTGGATATATTGGGCATCTCCATGTGTGTGTGAAAACTAGGGCTATAGTATGATGTATATAGATAGCAGATTATAGCACGCCTCTACACCGCAACAATCTGTCCGTTGTGTGCAACAATTTACACAACACACACCACGTGTGGTGTGTGGTGTGGTGCGTGTTGTGTTGTGTGGGTGAGGTGGGGGGGGTTTGTATGTCAGTGTGAGTGTGTGTGTGTGTTTGTGTGGTGTTTCTGTGCCTGTGTGTCGTGTGTGTGGCGTGTGTGTGTGCATGGACAAAAGGGAGAGTGCACAAAAGAGAAAAATACAGTCAGAGAGAGAGAGAGATAGAGAGACCATCGAAGACTCTAGCTGTGTTTGAGATAACAACATAGAGGGGCACATTCAGAGACATAGCCGTGTCGTACACTATTTCTAAAATGATGTCATTTATTTTACGTAGGTGCTCCATTTTTGCAACGTTTACTCAATTGGGCGTAGGACACTGGCCACTGCCCTTGTAATTTTTCGATAGTGACAATCAATTGTTATTGGCAAGCAGAGTAGTAGCATTGCATCCTCTGCGGTTCAGGACTTAACGACAGCCTCATGTCTGCAAATTGATTACAGCTAAATTTAGATAATTGTGGATTTTACCCAGCTATATGGAGGTAGACAGCAACTCTAAGTGATTTTGACGGAGGTTCTACTCGCGCGCATTTTTCCCAGCCCAGAGTGTGCTGATATGGTTACTTCCTGTATATTTGACTATAGATGACTTGTGTGCTGGCATTTTTTCTACACAATCTTAGTTTCATCAGTATGGCATACTACTCTAGTCAGACGCATATGAGGATAGATATCGATGAGTATAGCTGCTACTTGAACTCTAGAGCATTGGCATGAGTGGGTTTGCGTTGATCGGTTCGTCCTACAATGTGACCTGGTTCTCTAGCACACTTTGATTTGTCCGGCTTATTTGCCACGTTAGCATATAATGCTACTGTGTTTAGATGTGATATATTGAACTTCCAGTGCAGTGTATAACCGTTGTCATGTAAACATGCTATAATGTAGTGATTGAGTCACTGAGTTGAGCTTCATCCCTTGTAGTCGCAAGTACATTTCCAAGTCAGTGTGGGACCTTTTTCTTTGTTTTCTGTGCTGTTATTACTGTGTCCACAAAAATCATTGATGATTTGTCTTCATTTCAGTACCCTTACGTCATCTTCCTGTCTTGTGGGAGTCATTGTTAAAGCGCCGTAGAGCGTTTTAGTCAAATGGATTGGGGGGGCGGGGGGCTTCACGTTGCATAAATCCTTGTAGTCCTATTATTATTATTATGCCTGCCCCACCTGCTGTATGATAAACCCACTCATGTCACTTATTTTGGATAATGAACCTGGAAGTGACACAATACACGCCTGGCCGAACGACTGTTAAATATATCTGTAATTTGGCCAGATCATATAATGTGATTTACATAGTGTCATGTAAGTCAGGTGCTTAGACATAACGCTACTGTCCGCTCATCATTGCGTTCTTAACTAGTTGTACCAGTGAATTTGCCGCAGTCAGTGATCACTGTCCTCTAACAAAAAAAGATGCCATGTTTAGTCTTCTTCTCTCACAGACTTAGTGAAACACAAAAGTGTACCCGTCGTAACTATATGTCTCACACTTAGTAGTACCGTTCTTTGGCACCTTTCAGCACCTGAAAAAAAAAGAAAAAAAAACTGTTTGTTACAAGTTTATAAAAAAAAAAACACCTGTCCTCCCAAAAAGGTCTTCTTTTTCCTGGTGCTGCCTTTTCCCCCCCGGGGGCGGGGCTGAGCGTTTTCACCTTCTTTTTCTTGCCCCAGTTTTCTTCTCTTTTCTTCAGACTCCTCCCCTTTCACGAAATTATGAGAGCAGATGCGGTCAACATGCCGTTATGCGCCGAACTAAGAAATAGTTAGGCCCGGCAAGTCCATCGTCATGCTGCCGGAAAATCTTATTGAAAGCGTGTCGCGAAAAAGGCAGGAGAACCGACCAGTAAGGCATTAAAGGAATACCACTGAACCAAAGCAAAGGGAAATGCAATTCAGTCCGAGTGAGCAGATTCGAGGGCGGGCAGCTACAAGGCACAGATACGTCCAGAAGGTGGGGGAAAAAGTGTATTCGTAAACAAAAGGCCCCTTCGTTAAGGAGAACAGAGGGGGGTAGGACATTTATTTTAATTTTGAGAAGAACAAACAAATTATTCCTCTTTAATTAATAATAGGCAAAGTCATAAAAAACTAAAAGTAAAAAAAAAAATTTTTAGATATAAGAGGAAGCAAAAAAAAAAAATTTAATTAAAGAAAAATATTTAGTTCCTTAAATCCACTACAAAAAACAAAAAAAAAAACAACAAAAAAAAGAGAACATAAAATAAATAAATTTTGTACAAAAAAAAGGCTCTCTCTTAAAAAAAAAAAAAAACTATAGGATAACAACACAAAAAAAAAAAAAAAAAAAAAAAAAAAAAAAAAAAAAAAAAATCAAAAATTTAATTAAAAAAAAAAAAAAAAAAAAAAATACAAAATAATTCTTAAATAAAAACAAAAAAAAAAAATTAAATAAAAAAAAAACATTAATTATCTACCGTGAGTGCAGAGAGAAGTCAAGTAAGTAGTAGGTGTGACGACAGTGGTGGATCTGTTCGAAGAAGTTCTTTAGAGTGCCATACATCGTAATGTCAGTGTAGGCCCCCCTAACAACCCCAAGAACAGGCACCATTTTCTGATCTCCCACTGATTAGTCAACAGTAATCCTAGCATTATAGGCTGGGCATGCTGACCGAAATATGCCGGTATTTCTAAACAATAAATAAACTCTGACAATAATTATTATCCCTGCGTTTTGTTTTACGTGAAAGGAATGCGAATGTTTTGTATATTCTAAATTAAGTAATTTAACGACTTTTAGATTTTGAAAAAGGTAGGATTGTTAACGTAAATGCATTTAATCAAAATTAAAGGCATGTTTTCTCTGAATTAAGAAATAGGAGGCAACTGTTGCTTTCCTTAGAAGGGGATAAATATAGCGACTGTTCTTTTTCTGTTTGTCTCATGGGAGTTTGTGTGCATTTTGCTTTTCTGTGAATGGAGTTTATTTTGTCATCGTTAATGTCTTTCCCATTCTTTTTCATCAAATAGTTCTCTGTCGCTGTTTTTTTAATGATTGTCCTTTACGCCAGTTTTACACTGGGCAATGGTGTCTAATTTGTCGCGTGTTGTTGTTGTTTTTCCCCCCACTGTACACTCTGTGTAATCTCCTTCAGTGACAGGGCCAGAGGGGCGACAGAGTACGAATTAGACACTGAACACAGAGAATAACATGTAAATAAGACTATACTCGAAAAACGATTGGCCGTTTAGCCTAATTTGCATACTAATCATCCCCGTTTTGAATATCTGATACGCACTCATGCATACAGGGTCACATCCCAAGCTGTCTAAGCTGGGCGTGTTGGCTGAAACACACTGTTGTTTGACAACAACTCGATAACCTTGCCTTATGCTGCTCTGCCTCTTTCTGTACATGGAAGGTATATAGTAGCTCCTTTGTCGTACCTTCACGATAATATATGTGTTTTGGTTTCTTTAGTCTTGCACTTAGGCTTGTCAGAGTCGCTGGAATATACATTCATCTGCATTGAGAAATATGAGGTAACTGCTTGTGGTTTCTTGTTGCAAGGGGATAGATAGATGGAAGTATTCACTTGTTTCGGCAATTGTTAAGAATAACCCCCCCTCCTCTGCCCTTTCCATTCGTTGCAGACGGTTTCAGGTTAGAATTAGGGTTAGAAATAGGATTTGGGATAGGGTTAGGGATAGGTGTAGGGTCAGCTTAATCGTCAACTTTACCCTAATCATATCCCTGGTTCTAAACATATCCCTAACCAGGTCCATATCCTATTCCTAACCCGAACCCTATCCTGAAACCGTATAATCCACACAAACAAATAAAAATCGATAGTATGTTATGAGATTGATACTTAACGGACCCTAACCCTATCCCTATCCCTATCCCAAACCTTATTCCTAACCCTAACTGAAACCGTCTGAAGTGAATGGAAGGGTCAGAGGAGGGGAGGCGGGGGGCTTTTTTTTTTTTTTTCTTAACATTTGCCCTTTTTTTTTTTTTTTTTTTTTTTTTTCATTTGTCTTCATAACACATAGGCCTATTCTTGTTCTTCTTTTATTTCTAGGCTTAACGGTGTTTTTTCTCTGAAATCTCTCATCTTAATTCCGTTCGTTTTATGTAGTAATCGTCTATCTCAGTTTGTACATATGTTTTACGATGGGATTCTTTCTATTTCACTTTTCTGTTTTCTTCTTGTCCTTCTCTGTTTGTTCCGTACATTATTTTCTGTCCCTTCGTTTCTCTGTGTTGGAATTCTGTTTCTTGGTCTACTAAACGTGCTCAACATCGCTTTTTTCTACAAAATTAATGCTAAGTTTACTGGGGTGTATTCTGCTGTTGACATTGAGTGTTAGGTTTTGTATACTAATAACTTGGTAAAAAAAAACCACGACTATGCTTGTCAATGTCAATGCCACACGACCATTAACATGATTAATGGACATCAAAAGAGCAATAGCTAAAGCAAACTATGGGGTGGAGTATCTAGCCTGGATTTCATGTCTTTTATGTTCATCTGAAAGATCCACCAGATCACGTGTCAAAATCACGGGTTTTCCCTTTTATAGCTGGTAAGAAATATTGTTTTGACCAGGTTTGACTCCCATATAATTGCCCCCAAATTGAAAACGAAACATAATTTTAAAGAGCAGCCTCAATTTCAAGTTTGGGGCATTTGCATATTGGTCACAGCTACCAAGAAAAACCAAGGGACTTAATCGTGGTGGGTCACTGGGTCTTTAGCAGCTTGGTTTTAATTTGATGAAGTTCGCAAACTTCCCTTTCAGAAAGTATTCCTCTCCCATCAGTGTCGAGGGACAGCAGATTAGTGGGAATGTTGACAGTGGATCATCCGTTCAGCTAGCGGACAGACAATCATGCACAGTAATATATGTATTTTGATATCTCAATATTGATAAAAGTGTTGGTAGAAATGTGGATATGAAGATGGGGGATAACTGTTCACAATTTCTTTAGGCTCTGAAAACAATGTTACTGAAGGAAATGACGTTTTACCCACATGTCTCGCATTGTTCATTAAATAAATGTCTCATTCTCCCCCTGTCTGTTTTCTGACTCAGTCTTTCTCTCTTTATTTTCAAATCTATCTGTCCCCCTGTCTCTGTCTCTGCCTCTCCCTGTCTCTCTCTGTCTGTCTCTCTCTCTCTCTCTCTCTCTCTCTCTCTCTCTCTCTCTCTCTCTCTCTCTCTCTCTCTCTCTCTCTCTCTCTCTCTCTCTCTCTCTCTCTCATTTATATTTTCGAGGGCATGGTGTAAAAAAGCTTATGCTTATCTATTAACCCTCAATAAACATTCGTATTCGTATTCGTATTCTCTCTCTCTCTCTCTCTCTCTCTCTCTCTCTCTCTCTCTCTCTCTCTCTATCTCTCTCTCTTTTCCTCTCTCTTTCTCTCTTCCTCTCTCTCTCTCTCTCTCTCTCTCTCTCTCTCTCTCTCTCTCTCTCTCTCTCTCTCTCTCTCTCTCTCTCTCTCTCTCTCTCTCTCTCTCTCTTCCTCTCCTCTATCTCTCTCTCTCTCCCCACCCCTCTCTCTCTCTCTCTCACTCTCTCCTCTCTCTCTCTCTCTCTCTCTCTCTCTCTCTCTATCTCTCTCTCTCTCTCTCTCTCTCTCTCTCTCTCTCTCTCTCATTTATATTTTCGAGGGCATGGTGTAAAAAAGCTTATGCTTATCTATTAACCCTCAATAAACATTCGTATTCGTATTCGTATTCTCTCTCTCTCTCTCTCTCTCTCTCTCTCTCTCTCTCTCTCTCTCTCTCTCTCTCTCTCTCTCTCTCTCTCTCTCTCTCTCTCTCTCTCTCTCTCTCTCTCTCTCTCTCTCTCTCTCTCTCTCTCTCTCTCTCTCTCTCTCTCTCTCTCTCTATCCTATCTCTCTCTCTCCCCCCCCTCTCTCTCTCTCTCTCTCCCACCCCCTCTCTCTCTCTCTCTCTCTCTCTCCCCACCCTCTCTCTCCCTCTCTCTCTCTCTCTCTCTCTCTCTCTCTCTCTCTCTCTCTCTCTCTCTCTCTCTCTCTCTCTCTCTCATTTATATTTTCGATGGCATGGTGTAAAAAAGCTTATGCTTATCTATTAACCCTCAATAAACATTCGTATTCGTATTCGTATTCTCTCTCTCTCTCTCTCTCTCTCTCTCTCTCTCTCTCTCTCTCTCTCTCTCTCTCTCTCTTTTCCTCTCTCTCTCTCTCTCTCTCTCTCTCTCTCTCTCTCTTCCTATCTCTCTCTCTCTCCCCCCCCTCTCTCTCTCTCTCTCTCTCTCTCCCCACCCCCTCTCTCTCTCTCTCTCTCCCCACCCCCTCTCTCTCTCTCTCTCTCTCTCTCTCTCTCTCTCTCTCTCTCTCTCTCTCTCTCTCTCTCTCTCTCTCTCTCATTTATATTTTCGAGGGCATGGTGTAAAAAAGCTTATGCTTATCTATTAACCCTCAATAAACATTCGTATTCGTATTCGTATTCTCTCTCTCTCTCTCTCTCTCTCTCTCTCTCTCTCTCTCTCTCTCTCTTTTCTCTCTCTCTTCCTCTCTCTCTCTCCCTCTCTCTCTCTCTCTCTCTCTTCCTATCTCTCTCTCTCCCCCCCTCTCTCTCTCTCTCCCCACCCCCCTCTCTCTCTCTCTCTCTCCCCACCCCCCCCCCTCTCTCTCTCTCTCTCTCTCTCTCTCTCTCTCTCTCTCTCTCTCTCTCTCCTCTCTCTCTCTCTCTCTCTCTCTCTCTCTCTCTCTCTCTCTGTGCCTTTCACTTGTCCTTCTGCGTGTCAGAGTTATTTTAGTCCATGTAATTGTCTTTAGCGTGTCTTCTGTTTTGACACTCTGCTTCACGTGTCTCTTGGTCCACGAAACGTGCCCTGGCTCGCCTTTTGTGTGTGGAGAAAAACAACAACAACAAAACCATATCGTTTGAACCTCGTAACATTTGTGGATATGGCTAAGGTTACGGAGCTGCATTTTCAATTCTGCTGTCTAAACTGAATGTTGGTTTTGCACATTTACGAGTTGGCGAGAATGATTACGTGTTGACAACACCAGTGCCACCTCGACCAGTACAGCTAAACATGCTAAACACGCGAATGCTTAACACAAAGATCAACCAACCAACCGAGCACAACAAGTAAGAAACAGACCAATCCTGAAACAAAATGCACAAGCCTCTGCACACGGTATGCAGCTAGGGTGGAATATCTTGCCTGGTTCTATTTTCATTGCCTTTGTTTTAGGATTCTAAACATTCCGGGTATGCTTTTTATGAATGTCTTTGCCTTCCCCTTCAAATAACGCTTCTCACTGGAATAGAGCGCAACCCAGGACGCGGGTTTGCTGACAAGGGAGTCATCCGTTCAAACGGAACCTCAATCAAGGAATGCAAGAGCTATAATGTTGTGTTGTCCTCAACTGTCACACCGTAGAAAAGACGCCGAAGTGTAATCACGCACTGTTCGACAAATTCTATTGTTATCTTAAAGGTGGACCCTCACGGATGTGTTTTTGTAAGAAACACGTCGAGATCACCAGGAAAACACCCTTTACAGAGATTGCAACACTCACTTTGCTCTGGTTTCATTTTGATCAAACCGTCAAATCGGCGATTCCTCCTTGGCGGAGGTGCTGGATGTCAAAATCTTTCATCCAAAGAGAAGGCGTGTGCCGTCTCTTTTCTAATGGCTGCCTGAGTTTAGACCAAATCGTTTGCACGAAATGTTCGCAATACAAGCCTTTTTATTTTTATTATTTTTAAGTTTATACAGTTTATCTAAAGGAGTTTCGCTCACAACAAAGGAAATAGCTGCAATTTTTTCAACTGCACTACAAAAAAAAAAGCCTTCAACCAAAAGGGGATTGGTCTCCGCCTACCCCATCCAAAATGGCTCCTCTCTCCGGCATCTCCGCCAAGGAGGAATCGCCGTTCTGACGGTTTGATTTCTAGGAAACCAGAGCAAAGTGAGTGTTGCGATCTCTGTAAAGGGTGTTTTCCTGGTGATCTCGACGTGTTTCTTACATAAACTCATCCACCAGGGTGGCCCTTTAACAACACGAGAGTGTTGACCGGACATTGCTGGTGTTGTGACTTGCCACTTTCTCCTTCAATTTACTATCAATCGTCCACCACGCATAAAACAACATCTTATGTCATAGCAACACCGCCAAGTCGAATATTATGGTTTCGCATTCACATAGATGCCAAACTTGTAATATTATGCTTTTTGGTAATATTGTGTAATATCACCGATACTGCTATGTGGGTGATATTTTCAGGGCAACGTATTGACCCTGAACATGGGAGATGTTTTTCTATATTAGAGAAGTAAAGATTGAACTCTTTATTACCCGGCCAGAGGCCGAGGTATTGCGATCGGTTTGTCTGTCTGTGTGTCTGTGTGTGTGTCTGTGTGTCAGTCTGTGTATCGATTATCTTAAAAACTAGTGTTTGGATTTTGATTAAAATTGGCAGAGGGGTAGACAGCTTGAAAAGGAAGCTTCCTTTCGTTAATCAACACCGTGCTGACCTTGACCTTGAAGTTTGACCTTGAAAACCGAAATTTCCTTCTTTGGGCTATGTAATTTCCCCCCAGCTTTATTTCGTGAACTAGTGAACAGAATCGCTTCAAATTGTGTGTGGTGGTGTACCATGGTGCAAGGAAGTTTGTATAAAAGTTCAGCTGTATCTCGTGAACTACTAAACAGAATCGCTTCAAATTTTGGGCTATGTATTTTATGCGTTCTGTAAGGGTGGAAAGTGGTGTGTTTATTGGGGGGTGGGAGAGGACATCACTCGGTGCAAGGAAGTTTGTATAAAAGTTCAGCTGTATCTCGTGAACTACTGAACGGAATCGCTTCAAATTTTGGGCTATGTATTTTATGCGTTCTGTAAGGGTGGAAAGTGGTGTATTTATGGGGGGGGGGGGGGGGGGCAGGACATAACTCTGGCCGGGTTTGCATTGGCACAATGCGTTGCTGCCGCTCGGCGATGCCCTTGTTTTGTTGCCATTGTTATTTTGGTGTATGTTGTATCTGGGTTTTTTGCGCGTTAGTCGCCCCTTTGTTGTGGTCATTCACTCTGATCTCCCCTTTGTTTGGGTCATTCACTCTGATCTCCCCTTTGTTGTGGTCATTCTCTCTGATCTCCCCTTTGTTTTGGTCATTCTCTCTGATCTCCCCTTTGTTTTGGTCATTCTCTCTGATCTCCCCTTTGTTTTGGTCATTCACTCTGATCTCCCCTTTGTTTTGGTCATTCTCTCTGATCTCCCCTTTGTTTTGGTCATTCTCTCTGATCTCCCCTTTGTTTTGGTCATTCTCTCTGATCTCCCCTTTGTTTTGGTCATTCACTCTGATCTCCCCTTTGTTTTGGTCATTCACTCTGATCTCCCCTTTGTTTTGGTCATTCTCTCTGATCTCCCCTTTGTTTTGGTCATTCACTCTGATCTCCCCTTTGTTTTGGTCATTCTCTCTGATCTCCCCTTTGTTTTGGTCATTCACTCTGATCTCCCCTTTGTTTTGGTCATTCACTCTGATCTCCCCTTTGTTTGGGTCATTCTCTCTGATCTCCCCTTTGTTTGGGTCATTCTCTCTGATCTCCCCTTTGTTTGGGTCATTCACTCTGATCTCCCCTTTGTTTGGGTCATTCTCTCTGATCTCCCCTTTGTTTTGGTCATTCTCTCTGATCTCCCCTTTGTTTGGGTCATTCTCTCTGATCTCCCCTTTGTTTGGGTCATTCTCTCTGATCTCCCCTTTGTTTGGGTCATTCTCTCTGATCTCCCCTTTGTTTTGGTCATTCTCTCTGATCTCCCCTTTGTTTGGGTCATTCTCTCTGATCTCCCCTTTGTTTTGGTCATTCTCTCTGATCTCCCCTTTGTTTGGGTCATTCTCTCTGATCTCCCCTTTGTTTGGGTCATTCTCTCTGATCTCCCCTTTGTTTTGGTCATTCTCTCTGATCTCCCCTTTGTTTTGGTCATTCACTCTGATCTCCCCTTTGTTTTGGTCATTCACTCTGATCTCCCCTTTGTTTTGGTCATTCTCTCTGATCTCCCCTTTGTTTTGGTCATTCTCTCTGATCTCCCCTTTGTTTTGGTCATTCTCTCTGATCTCCCCTTTGTTTTGGTCATTCACTCTGATCTCCCCTTTGTTTGGGTCATTCTCTCTGATCTCCCCTTTGTTTGGGTCATTCTCTCTGATCTCCCCTTTGTTTTGGTCATTCACTCTGATCTCCCCTTTGTTTGGGTCATTCTCTCTGATCTCCCCTTTGTTTGGGTCATTCTCTCTGATCTCCCCTTTGTTTTGGTCATTCTCTCTGATCTCCCCTTTGTTTTGGTCATTCTCTCTGATCTCCCCTTTGTTTGGGTCATTCTCTCTGATCTCCCCTTTGTTTGGGTCATTCTCTCTGATCTCCCCTTTGTTTGGGTCATTCTCTCTGA
Organism: Phymorhynchus buccinoides; assembly: GCA_017654935.2. NCBI lineage: Eukaryota > Metazoa > Mollusca > Gastropoda > Neogastropoda > Raphitomidae > Phymorhynchus > Phymorhynchus buccinoides. The sequence continues at coordinate 3,710,879 of CM065686.1, forward strand.
TCATTCTCTCTGATCTCCCCTTTGTTTGGGTCATTCTCTCTGATCTCCCCTTTGTTTGGGTCATTCTCTCTGATCTCCCCTTTGTTTGGGTCATTCTCTCAGTCTCTTTTTTTACTCTCTGATTCTCCCCTTTGTTTGGGTCATTCTCTCTGATCTCCCCTTTGTTTGGGTCATTCTCTCTGATCTCCCCTTTGTTTGGGTCATTCTCTCTGATCTCCCCTTTGTTTTGGTCATTCTCTCTGATCTCCCCTTTGTTTGGGTCATTCTCTCTGATCTCCCCTTTGTTTGGGTCATTCTCTCTGATCTCCCCTTTGTTTGGGTCATTCTCTCTGATCTCCCCTTTGTTTGGGTCATTCTCTCTGGTCTCCCCTTTGTTTTGGTCATTCTCTCTGATCTCCCCTTTGTTTGGGTCATTCTCTCTGATCTCCCCTTTGTTTGGGTCATTCTCTCTGATCTCCCCTTTGTTTGGGTCATTCTCTCTGATCTCCCCTTTGTTGCAGGTCATTCTCTCTGATCTCCCCTTTGTTTGGGTCATTCTCTCTGATCTCCCCTTTGTTTGGGTCATTCTCTCTGATCTCCCCTTTGTTTTGGTCTCTGATCTCTCTGATCTCCCCTTTGTTTGGGTCATTCTCTCTGATCTCCCCTTTGTTTCGGTCATTCTCTCTGATCTCCCCTTTGTTTGGGTCATTCGCGCTCTGATCTCCCCTTTGCAGGTCATTCTCTCTGATCTCCCCTTTGTTTGGTCATTCTCTCTGATCTCCCCTTTGTTTGGGTCATTTCTCTGATCTCCCCTTTGTTTGGGTCATTCTCTCTGATCTCCCCTTTGTTTGGCAGTTCATTCTCTCTGATCTCTCATTCTCTCTTCTCCCCTTTGTTTGGGTCACTTTGACAAAACTCTCTCCCCTTTGTCTCTGGGTCATTCTCTCTGCACCTACCAAAGCTCTGTACTCTTGGTCATTCTCTCTCTCCCCAGAAACATTCACTAAAGTCTCCCCTTTGCGGTCCTCTTGATCTCCCCTTTGGGTCATTCTCTCTGATCTCCCCTTTGTTTTGGTCATTCTCTTGATCTCCCCTTTGTTTTGGTCAATCTCTGTGTCTCCCCTGGTCATTCCTCTGATCTCCCCAGTCCACTCTCTGATCTCCCCTGGTCATTCTTCATCTCCCCTTTGTTTGGGTCAACTCTCTGACCCCCTTTGTTTTGGTCATTCTCTCTTCTCCCTCTGTCATTCTCTCTGATCCTTTCCCTCATCTCTTGTTTTCCAGCTCATTGAAGACTTTTCTTTGGTATGAGGTTCTCGTCCACCGCGTGTTTGGGTCATGGGGTGGGGATCTCCCCTTTGGGGATTCTCTCTGAGGGGGTCATTCAACTCTGGGGTGGGGATGGGTGACTCTGAACGGTGAAAAGTTGGGGGGATGGTTGGGGTGTTGGTGTTCAAGGGAGGTGGGTGTTGGTGTGTTGTGTTCCATGATTATATGCAATGCATTCTCTAATATGTATTCATTTTGGAGATGTCCCTCGATGGTGAGGATGCGTCGCAAATATCCAGTTTGTTAGAAATGTTTCTACGAATGGTGAGTGAAAGCCCCTTTGAGTTGCTAGACTTGTTTCTGCCTTCGTGTTGCGCTGATATAAGCATTATGTTTGGGTCATTTTATTATTATTACTTTTGTTTGTTTGGGTCATTCACTCTGATCTCCCCTTTGTTTGGGTCATTCACTCTGATCTCCCCTTTGTTTGGGTCATTCACTCTGATCTCCCCTTTGTTTGGGTCATTCACTCTGATCTCCCCTTTGTTTGGGTCATTCTCTCTGATCTCCCCTTTGTTTGGGTCATTCTCTCTGATCTCCCCTTTGTTTGGGTCATTCACTCTGATCTCCCCTTTGTTT
>CM065686.1:3717765-3727765 GCA_017654935.2 Phymorhynchus buccinoides
AAAGTACTTATGCGGAGGAGCTTGTTGGGTGCAAACAGATACGAAATAAAGATTTGTTTTTAAAAGCGTGAATAAAAAGAACACCGCAGACCCTAATAATAATGATGAAGAAATACATTAGTTGTTGTGCTAGTTAATATGAACAACCCAAACATTTAACATCAGCAGAGATTTTGTATATATAGATGCTCACATATGAACCGGGTAGTATCAAGCATTTAAATCAGCTTGAATGAGAGAGAGAGAGGAGAGAGAGAGAGAAGAGAGAGAAGAGGGAGAGAGAGAGCGAGAGAGTGAGAGAGAGAGAGAGAGAGAGAGAGAGGAGAGAGAAGAGAGAGAGAGAGAAAGAGAGAGAGATGATAGAGAGAAAAGAGATGAGAAGAGAGAGAGAGAGAGAGAAGAGAGAAGGGAGAGAGAGAGAGCGGAGAGAGAAGAGAGAGAGAAAGAGAGAGAGAGAGAGAGAGAGAGAGAGCGAGAGAGAGAGAGAGAGAGAAACAGACAGAGAGAGAGAGAGAGAGAGAAGAGAGAGAGAGAGACGAGAGAGAGAAGAGAGAGAGAGAGAAAGAGAGAGAGAGAGAGAGAGAGAGAGAGAGAAAGAGAGAGAAGAGAGAGAGAGAGAGAGAGAGAAAGAGAGAGAGAGAGAGAGAGAGAGAGAGAGAGAGAGAGAGAGAGAGAGAGGAGAGTAAGATAGAAGAGTAGTACATAAGTATATAGAGAGGGAGAACGCGGAAACTCGGGAGATGATTTTGTACCTTGGCCTCAGGCCACACTCCAACATTGCGAGGAAGGGGGGAGAGGGGCATGCCCAAGATAACGACACGTAAGAAAGAAGGCGAGTCTATTCCGCTATTATTATTAGCTACAAAAGCGTGACTCTATACAGCTGATCAAGTAGATTAGAATAAGAGTACATTTATATTACTACTGTACTGAGAGATAGATCCGAGAGAGAGAGAGAGAGGAAGAGAGAGCGAGAGAGAGAGAGAGAGAGAGAGAGAGAGAGAGAGAGAGAGAGAGAGAGAAGAGAGAGAGAGAGAGAGAGAGAGAGAAGAGATAGAAGGGGGTGGGAGGGAGAGAGAAGAGAGAGAGAGAGAGAGGGAGAGAGAGAGAGATAAGATAGAGAGAGAGAGGAAACGTAGAAAGAGAGAGATGCGAGAGAGTTAGAGAGACAGCGAGCAGAGAGCGGGCGTATGGAGGAGAGGAGGAAGCACGGCGGGGGGGGCGGGGGGGGGAGGGACTAGAGAGAGAGAGAAAGAAAAAACAGGGCAAAAAACAGAGAGAGAGATGAGAGATAGAGAGAGAGATAAGAGATTGAGAGAGAGAGAGAGAGGGGAGAGAGAGACAGACAGAGAGAGAGAGAGGGAGGGAGGGGGGAGGGAGGAGCGAGAGAGAGAGAGAGAGTCGTGCAGAGAGAGATAGATCAGAGATAGAGAGGAGAGAGAGAGAGAGACAGAGCATAGAGAAGAGAAAGAGAGAGAGAGAGAGAGAAGAGAGAGATGAGAGAGAGAGAGAGAGAGAGTAGAGAGAGAGAGAGAGAGAGAGAGAGGAGAAGAGGGAGAAGGAGAGAGAGAGAGAGAGAGAGAGAGAGAGAGACAGAGAGAGGAGAGAAGAGAGAGAGAGAGAGAGCTAGAGGGAGAGCAGAGAGAGAGAGAGAGAAAGAAAAGAAAGCAGTAGGAGAGAGAGACGAGCGAGAGAGAGAGAGAGAGAGAGCGAGAGAGAGTGGTGGAGAGAGTAGAGAGAGAGAGAGAGGGAGAGGGATGAGAGAAAGAGGGGGGGAGAGGAGTAGAGAGAGAAACAGAGAGGAGAGAGAGACAGAGAGAGAAAAAAAAAAAAAAGAAAAGAAAAGAAGAGAAGAAGAGAGAGGAGAGAGGAGAGAGAGGAGAGAGATATCGAGAGATAAGATAGAGAGACAGAGAGACAGACACATACATACACCACAGACAGACAGACAGACTGAACCACACAGACACAAAAAACCTAATTAGCAAAAACAGATGGCTAATTAACACACCTCTCGTGTTTGACTCACGCGTGGCATGCACTTTTCTCTGCTTCCTGGTGCGTCAACAGACACGCACATTATCCAATCCAATCCAATCTAATCCAATCCAATGACCTTTCTGCACTGTGTCCAAATCATGTGCCCCCCCCCCCCCCCCCCCCCATGCTAGACCGGCTGAACAGGCAGCAGAACATTCCAACAAAGGGCAGTGCCATTCGCCCACTACGCTTTGCTCCATCTGCAATGAGCGCGGCTGGAACAGCAGCCTAACATCCAACAAAGGGCAAATGCCAATTGATGTCCTGGCCCACTACGGCTCCCTTGGATCATCTGCAAATGAGAGCGCTTCTGGTGCACTTGCATGGGAAGTAACAATTGACTGTCCTGGCTTAAGTCATCTTCGATCTCCCTTGATCAAATAGAAAGAGAGAGAGAGTGAGAGAGAGAGAGATCAACTCAACTCAACTCCAACATTATGATTAGGCTTTGTGCTCGTATCACATATCGATAGGGGTAGGGGGGGTATATTAAAGAGATAATGAATGTCACGTGATTCGTGACTCACGTCGTCAAAATCCCATCTACCCCGCATCGCATCCCCCTTATTAAATCCCCTTACGATTCGTACGTGTGTGGCTGGCCTTTCATAAGGGGAGACAATAATTCACCCCTCACGAAGTAAGAACGAGCGAGTAGGCTGAAGGGTGAATTAAAAAGGAGAGCCACAGATTTGCCACCATTGTGCGATTTCATTTACTGATTGGTTTCCGAGTTTTGTGTGAGCCCCCCCCCCCCCCCCCCCCCACCACACACACACACACACACACGTGCGGACACCGGGGAGGCTTTCGTAGAAATAGTTCCCCACCTTCTGGAAGTTCTGTGCTTGTAACTTCCTCTAATCTGTCACTCTCTTTGACTCTGCCTTTTTCCCCTTTGCTTTCTATCAGCTACTATCTTTCTGACTTATTTGCCCCATTCTCCTGCCCTTTTTCAAACAAAGATCTTGTTTCCTTTGAGCTTGGTTTAAACAAATCTTTATTCATTTGAAACCGATCAAACAGAAAGACAATTAGAGCAACAGCAAGCTCGAAGCTTATACCGTGCTCCTTACTAGAATTAGCATCATAGTTGCACAGTTGATTGAACAGATGGAGACTGCATTTAAACCAAGTAATAATTATAGTGATAAACAAAATTAAAGGTATTGTTAATCAATATCATTTAGAAAGTTATCACAACTGTGAATACAAAAGAAGAGTTTAAGAGTGAACAAAATAGAAATAATAATAATAATCATAATAATAATAATAATAATAATATATAATAATAATAATAATAATAATATAATAATAATAATAATAATAATAATAATAATAATAATAATTACAAATAATAATAATAAATCAATATAAATTTACAAATTTGTGAATTTGCGCGTGTGTGTGTGTATGGGGTGGGGTGGGGAGTAGGGGGGCAGGGGTGGGGATGGGGTGGGGGGGGGGGGGTGGGGGGGGATGGTTGGGGTGGTGGTGTTGAAGGGAGGTGGGTGTTAGTGTGTTGTGTTATGATTATATGCAATGCATTCTCTAATATGTATTCATTTTCATAGAGATGTATGGTGAGGATGTGTGGGCCAGTTTGTTAGAAATGTTTGTACGAATGGTGAGTGAAAAGCGCATTGAGTTCCTTTGCAAGATTATGCGCTATATAAGCATTATTAATTATTATTATTTTATTTAAACAAAACAATAAATGGTCCGTAGCACAACATGAAAGCTTCCTTTGAGCTTTTCGAAATTGGAATGTGTCGGCTCGACGCAGCGGGGAGACCAGTGAAAGCTTCGGACACATACGTACCTTACCCATTATATGATTATATTGCCTGGTTACACAGAAGGAAAAAAAGAAGAAGTTATGTGAGGGTATTGTTCGTACGTCCGAACCCCTTCTAACGCACATGTTCTGTATCATGTCGATTTGGTTTGACTTTATTACTGATTGGAGCTCGTTTTCTGTGACATTATTATCGTTAATACTGGCTACGCCTCCCCATTATTTATTTGTGTCTGCGTCTTGCAAAAGCCCTATTTGCAATAAATTATGGATATTCATGTGAAGTCTTTTTCCTTTGACCCAAATCGTAGTCTTGTCAATTTTCGATTATTGCACAATAATGGCTCTTTATTTAGCGACTACATTGCAATTGGAGCAAATTCTTCATTGAAGTTTACTTCTACATCAAATTAAGAAAAGTAATGTTTTCAACAACAATCTACTGTTGTACAGTTAGCTTTTGTTTCCTTAGTAGTGGAACAGGAATACTAGTGTAAATGTGGAATAGAATTTATATAAATTGGTTTTCGTTTGTTTCAAATATATTGAGTGTAACGTGCGGACATAGATTTATGCTTGAAATAGATTTTGACCTCTCTCTCTCTCTCTCTCTCTCTCTCTCTCTCTCTCTCTCTCTCTCTCTCTCTCTCTCTCTCTCTCTCTCTCTCTCTCTCTCTCTCTCTCTCTCTCTCTCTCATCTCTCTCTTCTCTCTCTCTCTCTCTCTCTCTCTCTCTCTCTCTCTCTCTCTCTCTCTCTCTCTCATTTCTTTTTTATATTATGATTGGATTTTCACCGGTACCCCTTCCCCTTTGTCTCCCTTTTTGATACGGGCAAATGGCCTAATCATTAAAAAGGTTTTGAGTTGAGTTGAGTTGAGTTGAGTTGAGTTGAGTTGAGTATCGGGAGTCTCCCGTTCTCTCTCTCTCTCTCTCTCTCTCCTATATGCTCCTCTCTCGCGCGCTTACCTTCGCTCTCGGTCTCCCCTCTCCATCTCCCTCTCCTCATTTTACGACTCTCTCGACACTCACCTCTCTCTCCTAAAAATCTTCCGTCTCCTCTCTCTCTCTCTTCTCCTCTCTCTCTCTCTCTCTCTCTCTCTCTCTCTCTCTCTCTCTCTGGCCCTTCTTTCCCTGGTTTTCCCTTAATCAGGCTGCTATTACACAGCCGATAAGGAGATCTGTTCAGTTCATTGTGGGCTCATTTCAGCCACCCCCCTGCTGGCTGCAATCACTGTCCATTGCAACTGCCTGTACCACTCTCTCCATCTGTAGTGTTGTCTCTTTCTTTGTCTGTACATCTGTTTGTCTGTCTATTTGCCTTATGTCCATTTTTATATGTCCACACACACACACACACACACACACACACACACACACACATACACACACACACACACCACATACACACACACACACACACAACCGAACACCACACACACACACACACACGACACACACCACACACGATAAAACCACCCACACACGCACACACACAGATAGAGCGAGAGAACGAGAGAGAGAGAGAGAGAGAGAGAGAGAGAGAGAGAGAGAGAGAGAGAGAGAGAGAGAGAGAGAGAGAGAGAGTCTGAAACTCTGAACATATTAATTGTAAGGTCACCGGCCTGTATGCAATGACTACACGTTCATGAAACAAAAAGGGAAGTCATTTGCTTCTAAAGACACAAAGCAACCACTTGCAAGGGAGGAAATTTGAATTCAGGAACAAATAAATTCAAAAAGACAACAACACGCTATAAAACCGACTAATTTCGTAAGTGTAATCCATGACAAAATAATTATCGATTAAAAGTTCATATCTAGTTTCGAGTGCATACAAAATATGCATGACCAAATTTCTTAGGCTCAAGACGTTTTTAGAATGCAACATATGAACCAGACATTCCTGATCTAAATATGAATAGTATCTTCGTATATATTTTTCACGTAAACGTGAGTACTTTTGGCATTAAAAAAAAATTCAAATTCGTTTTCTATTTTGCTACAAAATGGACATTTGTTTGGTTTTTCGTTGAATCTGTTATTAACATTTAAATCACATAGTGCTAAACGAAACCTTGAAAGAGCATAACGAAATTTACTAATTGTTATAACTGAAAGGTGCTTTTCTGTTTGAAATACAGATTTAAAAGATCTATACGTATTAAATCGATCACTTTCATACAGTTTAACATTCCAATCTTGCATAAAGCAATCCAACATTCGTTGCTTTAGTTCTTTCAAAAACATAAATTCATTTCCAACCCCTCCATTTATCCAAACCTCTGAAAAACCAAAAATATCAAAGTATTTTGAATGGAATATGACCAGTTATGATAATTGAAATGACCACGTGAGAACTCGGGAATCTTGTTCAAAATCATTAGGTGAGCCTGTTTTGGAATTCTCTCAATAGACATATTTTGGAGTTTAAACCAATATTTAACAGACTTGAGGGTGCTGTCAATACACAAAGGGTATCGACCGGTTTTGCCATAAATCATTGTGTTGGGACTTTTGGGACTCACACCTAATAAACGTTTGCATGCAAACAACTGGACTGCTTCAAAAAAAAAAAAAAAAAAATAGACTGAAATGTCGTTAATCCCCAAAGCTCAGCAGCATGCAATAACATTGGCTTGACCGGACGATCGAACAGTTTAAAAAATATTGACATATCCATATTTCCTAAAGCCCACATTGTTCTAAATATATATTTAACATTGTTTTTTTCTTGTCTGCATTAGATGAATTTGCTAGAGACGAGAAGAGAAGGCGGAGCAGAGAGAGAAGTTTTGAGAGAGAGCACCCAAAGATGAGAGGAGTGGACCTTGAGAGAGAGACTGAGAAGAGAGAGAGAGAGAGAGAGGAAGAGAGAGGACTGAGGAGAGAGAGAGAGAGAGACTTGGGGAGAGAGAGAGGAGAGAGAGAGATGGAGAGAGAGATGAGAGAGAGAGGAGAGAGAGAGAGAGAGAGAGAGAGAGAGAGAGAGAGAGACTGAGACTTGAGAAGACCTTAAGACTCAAGGACTGAGATTAGGCCAGAGAGAGAGAGAGAGGAGAGAGAAAACAGAGAGATGATCGGAGGGGGGGGGGGGAGAACGAGAAGGAGGGATTGAGAGAGTAGAGGAGAGTCAATTGACGCGAAGATGATGAGGAGGAGAAGAGAGAGAGAGAGAGAAGAGGAGAGATACGACGAGAGCCGAGAGAGAGAGAGAGAGAGAGAGAGGGAGAGAGCAGATGAAGAGAGAGAGAGAGAGAGAGAGAGAGAGAGAGAGAGAGAGAGAGAGAGAGGAGAGAGGATGAGAGAGGATGAGAGAGAGAGAGAGAGAGAGCACCCCCCCTCTCTGAAAACTCGTCGGAAGCGAGAGACGAACAGAGAGAGAGATGAGCACTACCCAAGTAACACAATAATATATAGAGAGAGAGAGTCCAACGAGAGATCCGAGAGAGACCCAGCCGGGATTCCGAATTACAAAGACCGGATGGAAGATTAGACGGAGGCAGTGTCCAACGTGCAAAGGAGAGATGGGAGAGAGAAACTTAAGAGAGGGAGAGAGAGAGAGATTGTAACAGGGGATTACACACGGAGAGATTCCAAGAGAGAGCATGATAAAGAGGCAGAGGGAGTAACGTAGCATGACAAAGGGGCAGAAAACAACGTAACGATAGCATTAGAAGGAGAGAGAGAGGGAGATCATAGCATGAGAAGACGATGACGATGTTCGAGAGAGAGAGAGAGCTAGAAGAGAGGGAGAGAATGACGAACATAGAGAGAGAGAGAGAGAGAGAGCACCCCCCCTCTCTGCCTCCTCGTCGGTTGTTATAAACGTAACATAGCATTATAAATGGGCACTACCCAACGTAACACAATAATATATAAAGGGATAGTGTCCAACGTAATCCAGCATCCTAACATGACAACACCCAGCCGCAATTCCGGATTACAAAGACCGGATGGAAGATTAGACGGAGGCAGTGTCCAACGTAGCAAAGGATAATATGGAAAGGCAGTGCTAAGCTTAAGACAGCATTATAGAGAGTAACCTAGCATTGTAACAGGGCATTACACACGGACAGATTCCAACGTGACATAGCATGATAAAGAGGCAGTGTCCAACGTAACGTAGCATGACAAAGGGGCAGAGTTCAACGTAACATAGCATTAGAAAGGGGCAGTGTTCAACGTAACATAGCATTAGAAAGGGGCAGTGTTCAACGTAACATAGCATTAGAAAGGGGCAGTGTCCAACGTAAGCATAGCATTAGGAAGGGGCAGTTTAGTGTTCAACGTAACATAGCATTAGGAAGGGGCAGTGTCCAACGTAACATAGCATTAGAAAGGAATAGTGTTCAACGTATCATAGCATTAGAAAGGGGCAGTGTTCAACGTAACATAGAGTCATAATTAGAAAGGGGCAGTGTCCAACGTAACATAGCATGATAAAGAGACAGTGTCCAACGAAACATAGCATTAGAAAGGGGCATTGTTCAACGTAACATTGCATTAGAAAGGGGACAGTGTCAACAACGTAACCATAGCATTCAGAAAGGGGCAATGTCCATTGTAACATAGCATTAGGAAAGGGACAGTGTCCATTGTAACATAGCATTAGGAAGGGACAGTGTCCAACGTAACATAGCATTAGCAAAAGGGAGCCAGTGTCCAACGTAACATAGCATTAGAAAGGGGCAGTTGTCCAACGTAACATAGCATTAGAAAGGGGTGCATTGTCCAATGTAACATAGCATTAGAAAGGGGCAGTGTCCAACGTAACATAGCATTAGAAAAGGGGCAGTGTCCAACGTAACATAGCATTAGAAAGGGGCAGTGTCCAACGTAACATAGCATTAGAAAGGGGCAGTGTCCAATGTAACATAGCATTAGAAAGGGTTGGCAGTGTCCAACGTTAACATAGCATTAGAAAGGGGCAGTGTCCAACATAGCATAGCATCAGGAAAGGGGCAGTGTCCAATGTACAATGTCACATAGCATTAGAAAGGGGCAGTGCCCAATGTAACATAGCATTAGAAAGGGGCATGTGTTGTCCAACGTAACAATAGCATTAGAAAGGGGCAGTGTCCCAACGTAACATAGCATTAGCGAAGGGCACAGTGTCCAGGAGTAACATAGCAATTAGAAAGGGGCAGTGTCCAACGTAACATAGGGGCATTAGAAAGGGGTCAGTGTCCAACGTAACATAGCATTAGGCAAGGGGCAGTGTCCAACGTAACATAGCATTAGGAAGGGGTAGTGTTCAACGCAGCAAATCAGTAGAAGGCGGTAGTTTGTAACATCACAAAGCATTAGAAAGTAGCAGTTTCGAACGTAACAAAGCATAATAGGCAGTGCCCAAAGTAATTTGAAAGGATCAGTGTCCAACGTAACATAATAATTAATTTTAAAAAAGGGTAACTGGCCAACACAGCATTTCACAACAGACAATTAAAACGATTTGAAATTTGGAGTAGCTGTGTGCGATCTCTCTCTTTTGAGACCCGAGGTCGTAACATCTCTGTATGTGAACTTGTCTCAAACCCCATCTTAGGAAGGGGGCAGAGTGAGTAGTCGGCTTTGTTGCCTACTCAGTCTAAGGGAACATAGCATTAGGAAGGGGTAGTGTTCCTCTCGCAAATCAGTGCATGCTCTCGTTCTGGATAGTAGTCGCTCTTGCAACCCCCCACAAGCACTCTCAAAGTCTCAGTCTCAGAACGTAATCTCTCTAATATCCACTCTCTCTCTAATCACAAAAGGATCTGTCTCCTCTGTAACATAATAATTCAATTTTCTCTAAGGGTCTCTCACAACAGACAATCGGTAACGATCTCTTGGAGTAGCTACGGATCCCCCTCTTCTCTCTGTCTCTCTCTTCTTTTCTCGCTGTCTTGCCTTCGCGATCTCTCTCTCTCTCTCTCTCTCTCTCTCTCTCTCTCTCTCTCTCTCTCTCTCTCTTCCTCTCCTCCTCCTCCATTCTCTCTCTCTCTCTGTCCTCTCGGGTCCTCTACGATCTCTGTCATCTCTCTCTCTCTCTCTCACCTCTCACACTCTCTCTCTATCTCTCTCACTCTCTTTTTCTTCCCTCTCTCTCTCTCTCTCCTCCTCTCTCTCTCATATTCCACATAAATAATAACGACAACCTCTTAAAGTTTACAGAGTGTGTCCTTA
>CM065686.1:3732765-3735265 GCA_017654935.2 Phymorhynchus buccinoides
TTCTCTCCTTCTTGTTCTTAACTTTATTTGTTTGTTGCTTTCTTGTTGTTTGCCTCAGGGCTGAGTGAGTGGGAAAAAAAAAAGCTGTAACTAATTAGCTTAGCTCATTACCCTGAATAAATAACATTCCATTCGTTCGTTCGTTAGTTCGTTCGTTCGCTTCCCGCCCCCCCCCCCCCCCCCCCCCCCCCACTTACCCCCCCCCCCCCCCCTAATCTCCCCCCTCATTTTCTCCCCTAGTTTTCTCTCTCTGTCTCCCCCCCCCCCCGTCTGTTTCTGTCTCTATCTCCCTCGCCCCCCCCCCCTCCCCCCCCCCCCCCCCCCCCCCCCCCCGCCCCCCCCCCCCCCCCCCCCCCCCCCCCCCCCCCCACCACCCCCCCCCCCCCCCCCCCCCCCCCCCCCCCCCCCCCCCCCCCCCCCCACCCCCCCCCCCCCCCCCCCCACCCACCCCCCCCCCCCCCCCCCCCCCCCCCCCCCCCCCTTCTCTCTTCCTCCTTTTCTCTCTTAGTTTCTCTCTCTGTCTCTGTCTCATGCCCGCTCTCTGTTTCTGTCTCTCTCTCACTCTTATCTCTCTCTCTTCCTCACTTCTCTGATCTCTCTCTCTCTCTCTCTCTGTATCTGTCTCTATCTCTCTATATATATCACTCTCTCTCTATCTCTCTCTCTCTCTCTCTCTCTCTCTCTCTCTCTCTCTCTCTCTCTCTCTCTCTCTCTCTCCTCTCTCTCTCTCTCACCTCTCTATTTTAAGGGCATATTGTAAGAATACGTTCTGTCTGAAATCTACATCCTTCGAAAATAAAGTTTTCAGTTGCAGTGTCTGTGTCAGTGTCAGTGCCAGTATTTCGCCCTCTCTCTCTGTCTGTCTGTCTGTCTGTCTCTCTCTCTCTCTCTCTCTCTCTCTCTCTCTCTCTCTCTCTCTCTCTCTCTCTCTCTCTCTCTCTCTCTCTCTCTCTCTCTCTCACTCTCTGAACGTAGCCTACTTTGATTTGTGTTCTTTTGCTTATTGAATATCGCCCCTACCCCACTGTTCCGTTGGACAAGGGCAGATGTCCCAGTTCATTAAATCGTTGTTCATTGTTCTCTCCCTTTCTCTCCCTCTCCCTCTTTCTCTCTCTCTCTCTCCACCTCTCACTCTTTCTCTCTCATCGTGTCATGACCCCCATAAAGCTGTAATTCAAAACTCTTAAAAAGCAAGCCATTCAAATCGTAATCCCTGCACTTAACGTTCCTAGCCTTGCCTTGCCTTGCCTTGTCACTCTGCCTTCATCCACATTGTGCACTTGAGAACAGATTGATTTTCAGAAAACAAGGAAATAATGCTTTGTTAAGATCACAGTTTATACGTTTTATTATTTTGTTCCTTTCTTATTTCCAAGTAATGTTTATAAGTATTAACTGTAGTTGCAATAACAGATTATGCATAATACATGTCTCCTTCCCCTAGTCTGTCTGTGTTTGTCTGTCTGTGTCTGTCTGTCTGTCTCTCTCTGTCTGTCTGTCTCTCTCTCTTTCCTCTCTCTCTCTTCTCTCTCTCTCTCTCTCTCTCTCTCTCTCTCTCTCTCGCTCTCTCTCTCTCTCTCTCTCTCTCTCTCTTCTCTCTCTCTCTCTCGTTATCTGTAGCTTGTTTCCTGTTCGGTCTGTCTTTCTGCTCTGTCTCTGTCTCTCTCTATGTCTTTCATTCTCTAGCTAGCTATCTCTATGTGTCTCTGTGTCTTTTTGTCTCTATGTCTGTCTGTCTTACCTCTCTCTCTCTCTCTGTCTCTCTTTCTGCCTCTGTCTGTCTGTCTGTCTGTCTCTGCCCCCCCCCCCCCCCCTCTCTCTCTCTCTCTCTGGCTTGTTTTCGTGTCTGTATCTTTGCTCCATTTTATTTTACCCCCCCCCCCGCGATTTCCCATTTTTTTTCTTTTTATTCCTTTCTTCTTCTTCTTCTTCTTCTTCTTCTTCTTCTTCTTCTTCTTCTTTTCTTTTTCTTCTTCTTGTTCTTGTTCTTCTTGTTATTCTTCTTCTCTTCTTCTTCTTCTTCTTCTTCTTCTTCTTCTTCTTCTTCTTCTTCTTCTTCTTCTTCTTCTTCTTCTTCTTCTTCTTCTTCTTCTTCTTCTTCTTCTTCTTCTCCTTCTTCTTCTTCTTCTTCGTCTTCGGATAGGCAGACAAGAGACAGAAAGAAAGGGAGTGGGTTGGGAAGAGAGAGAGAGAGAGAGAGAGAAGAGATGAGAGAGAGAGAGAGAGAGAGAGAGAGAGAGAGAGAGAGAGAGAGAGAGAGAGGAGAGACGAGAAGAGAGAGAGAGATGGAGAGAGAGAGGAGAGAGAGAGAGAGAGACTGATGAGAGATGAGAGGACGAGTAGAGAGAGAGAGAGAGAGTGAGTTACAACGAAGTATACAATGGAAAAGATGAACTTTTACAATTATATGAGAAGCTTGCAAATTGCAAAATTCCGGGGATCATATGCCTGGAAAGTTAGGACGTAAATTGGGAAAGACGTTTTCTTAAAGACCCCCCAC
>CM065686.1:3745265-3755265 GCA_017654935.2 Phymorhynchus buccinoides
AGAGGAGAGAGAGAAGAGAGAGAGAGAGAGAGAGAGAGAGAGAGAGAGAGAGAGAGAGAGAGAGAGAGAGAGAAAGAGAGACAGAGAGAGAGAGAGAGAGAGAGAGAGAGAGAGAGAGAGAGAGAGAGAGAGAGAGGAGAGAGAGAGAGAGAGAGAGAGAGAGAGAGAGAGAGAGAGAGAGAGAGAGAGAGAGAGAGAGAGAGAGAGAGAGAGAGAGAGAGAGAGAGAGAGAGAGAGAGAGAGAGAGAGAGAGAGAGAGAGAGAGAGAGAGAGAGAGAGAGAGAGAGAGAGAGAGAGAGAGAGAGAGAGAGACAGAGAGCGGGAATAATTAACACAAAAAAACACAATAACATTGAACTATGCATAAACACATAGAAAGGTTTATTAACTTAATTCTAGAAAGAAACTGCCAACTTTTAGTACGTGTATTCTTTCTATTCGTCAGTGGAGAACAAAGTCATGCAGTATATTTATGGAGATTCGGAAATAAGGAGCTACATGTAACTACAGAATGATGACAACACATGCACCTTGTTGCCACTGTCGTCATTTCAAGAAGCTGACCTTTTCTTTGTCGCAGAGCATACAGACACCTTTGCCCAGAAACTAATAGCAGTACTAGTAACATGAGGAAGGTTGACTTTTCTTCTTCTTTTTCTCTTCGAAGTGATGACGACAGCATAATGATATAGACACCTTTTGGCATCTTCAATAGCATCTTCAATAGCCACAACTTTCCTGAAATAAGAAAATGATGTAGAAACAAAACACATTATTCAGTTTTTAGGCTTTCATGTGGATTGACTCAGTTTTCATTTATGTTCCCATATAATGTCCTTCTGGGAACAAGTAAATTCTTGATAGGAGAAAGGAGCATTAGATGCATTTCAGGGTGCTATGCACGAAGCTGAAAGTGCAGACAGAGAGCGATAGCTGTGATATAAATAGTGACGACGGCAATAAACATGGTATGAAAAAGCTACGAGAGCATTAATCTTAATACTCTGTAGCCTTTCCTTATGTACATACATCGCGATGTCGAAACTTCGTTGCAAAATAGAATGTGACAAACAACTTGTTAGAGAAGATTAAACAACATTCTAGGCCTTTATTTTTTAAAAACACACAAAAACAACATATTGGTTTGATAGCTTAACATGAATCGGGTTTTAGCACAAATGATATCCATCAATACAAAGCATCAATTATAAACTTCCCATTATTTCCGGTGATGTTGAGCATGCGCGTCCACACAGTTGTACTTTGAAGATTCGAAAGAAGACAATGAAAAAAAAGTTCTTCGGTTAATAAAAATTATAATAAAAGCAATCTAAGTAGGCGTCTATGTTACCTTATCTGTTGCGTATTTAAAAAAACAAAAACATTTAACCTTTGACGTTTGAGTAACTTTATTATAACGATCACTATCACCAATCCCGTTGTCAAGCTGACTGTACGGGCGCCTCGGAAGATTTCATAACCGGTGTTTTTCCACTTTCTGTTGTTAAGAAAATATTGCAATCTCACTAAGCAAAAATAGCACAAGTACATGATATTATGTTGTAATCCCTTTACAACAGTAACAAATTAAAACAGGCGTATTTTACAAAAGTGTACCCCATCATTCTTAAATGAAATCGAGGGGGTCACAATACTTTTTTTTGTTTTGTTTTTAACCTTTTCAATGCCAGCCGTTCTTCAGCTAAAGATCTCCATTAAACTTACCTGGGTAGAGAAAAGATTTTCTCTGCAATATTGGGGATTCCTCTGTGACATACATAAAATAGGGCCTATCCTTACTTCCCAAAATTAAGAAGATACTCTCATTGGATACCAGACCCTAATTTGATGCCTTTCAGTGACATGGGTGTTAAATCATTGTGGTGCCAAGAGGCGACAGTGGCGATGTTCTTCTCAAAGAACTGGGAGTGTGTATACTTCTTCTGGAAAAGTCCTCCTTTTGGATTAAACGACTTTTATTGAAACTCAGTACATAGCAGCATCATGCACACATGCAAACGAACACAACACGCTTTTTGGAGGCATCCTTCCGTGGCACACACACATGTCATCATCCTGTCAAAGCAAACGGTTATGGCACAGACCATGTCAATTGGGGTAGGCCCAAAATAGAGTCATGGAAGAACACTCAAGCATGTTCAACCTTCTGGGTTCCCTTTAATGTGAGCTTTATGAACATTATAGCAAACAGTTACCCTGCACTAGGCCTTACGGTCTCAACGTTGAGTCTTTCGGATGAGACGAAAACCGAGGTCCCATGTGCCCATGCACTTAGCACACGTTAATCCCAGTGGCAACGAAAAAGTTGTCATTTGCTCAAAATGTAGCTACCCCCCCCCCCCCCCTCCCTTTTCTTCCTCATCAGTCACACACAATTCGCATGCAAAAAAAACCACCCAATTGGGTGGCGCGCCTCTGGCTGCGACGCGCTCTCCAAGTGGGAGCAACCCGAATTTCACAGAGCTGCCTCTGTAAAGTACCTAATGCCCATTACCTAATACCAATAGGTTCAGTCAGCGGTATAAATCGGTGGTAACCAACTGAGCCATGTTTTCTTGCCGACTGTCCAACATAGCTGTGGCAGTGTGGTCACGTGCATTGCAAGGTGAAATAGCAGACGTTGGGTACTAGTGCGTGGACAGCATATCCAAAGCGCTTTTGGATGAACAAATGTTTATGATTCAATCTACAGGGATGGATCTTTTCCATAAAAAAAGCGGAATCGTGACATTATAACAAGTTTTCGAGAAGAAAAAATAAACATCACGGCGACGATTTGTTTGGTAGTGGTTTTCAGTAATCTATTGAAGCGGATTTGTTGCTGACATGGTCTCATTTTCGAACACCCTAACGGATGATTTATGATTGGTTTATGGGTCTAATTCATATAAAATATTTCACTGTAAGTCACAATATCCCAGATGCCGGCTGAAATCCCTCCTTCAACACTGTTATAGTATTTGGCTGCATCATTCATCTCTACCCCTCCTCCGATGTTCAGTAAGCTGATGGGGCACCCAAAGTAGTAACGCTTCCACAGACCAAGGGCTTCGTGTAAAATTGTATCCAGGCTTCCCGATGAAATGCCCGGTATGTTCTGTATCTCGTCAGCACTTATCCAAAACTCATCTTAATAATAATAATGAAAATTTATGACGCACTTACCTCCCGATAAAACCAGGAGCCCAAGGCGTTTACAATGACAAACAGTTCAAAGTTAAAAGTAGTAATAAAAGACTTCATATAAGCGTCATAAAATATCTACATAGCACTCAATTCATAAATCGACACATGCACACGCACACACAAACATAACCAAATGTCTACGCATCCTCCCATTTGTACAGAGAAAACCACACCTATAAACACCTAATACATGCGCACGCGCATACGCGCAAAATACATCACACACACAAACGTAGTCCCTCATTCCCCTCACCCCTCGTCTCACACACCCCCATACCACTCACGTCCCCCCCCCCCCCCCCGCCACCCCCCCCACCCCACCCCACACAACCCTCCTCCCTCCCCCCCCCCCACACACAAACACACACACAGACGCACACACACTGGCGTGAACACACACACACACATACACAAGTCATGCAAGGTGCCCAGTCATACACAAAAATAAGAAAGGGGCCAACGCCAATAGGAGCATACTTTTCAGGGATTTCAGTTACACTAGAAGGTAGTTGTGATAAGCTTTTCTGAAAAGATGTGTTTTTAAAGAGGATTTGAATTCTGAGATGGTGGGAGCATTACGGATTGAATAGGGAAGACTGTTCCAGACAGTAGGACCTTGGAAGGAAAACGATCGTTCTCCCCATTGTTTTGTTCTAGATTTAGGAATGATAAAGATGCGACTGTCAGAAGAGGAGCGAAGAGATCGTGATGGTTTGTACAGATGAAGCAGTTCAGAAAGATAACGTGGAGCAGAGTCAGAGAGAATGTTATAGCAGGTCACAGCTATTTTGTACTCTATTCTTTGGGAGATAGGAAACCAGTGAAGTTTAATGAGCAGAGGAGTAACATGGGATTGTTTTGATGTTTTGTAAATAAGTCTAGCTGCGCAATTTTGAACCCTCTGCAGTTTTTCAAGGTGTGTTTTTGGAAGACCTGCAATGAGAATGTTACAATAATCTAGATGAGAAAGAACAAGAGAAGAAACTAGGGTTTTAGTAGCATGCAAAGTTAGGTAATGACGGATGTGGCCGATCTTACGAAGTTCTAAGTACGCACGCTGACAGACTTACCTGGTCACTTAGTGTGAGGTCTTCATCAAACATGACACCTAGATTTCGGACAGAGTGGGAAAAAGCAATGTTGTTCTGTCCAACAGAAATTAATGTGGGAAAATCGGATGTTCTCTTACTACTAACAAGAATCGCTTCAGTTTTTCTGTCGTTTAATTGCAGTTTGTTTTGTGTCATCCAACATTTTACATCCGAGATGCATGCTTTCAAGCCAGTAACAAGAGGAGGGAGACATTCAGGGTGAGCGGAATCATGTAACTGAGTGTCATCAGCGAACATAGCATGGGGCACCGAGTGGTTCGCGATCAAGTGAGACAATGGCTGTGTGCACAAAATGAAAAGGAGAGGACCTAACACGGAGCCCTGGGGAACCCCATACGGAAGGGGAGCTGGGTCAGAGGAAAAGCCAGAAACAACAACAATTTGCTTTCTATCAGAGAGGTAGGATTGAATGAATGAGAGCATACGACCATTTATGCCGAACACGTTTTGAATTCTACTCAGACGTATGCCATGATCTATGGTGTCGAAGGCTCACTAAGATCTAACAGTGTAAGAACAGAAGCTTGAGAATTATCAGTGGCGATGAGGAGATCATTCAAGACCCTGAGTAAAGCTGTTTCTGTGCAATGATGTGCACGATAAGCAGATTGAAAGACAGGCATCAAATCGTGTTACATGACATGGTCAAGCAACTGATTCATGACGACCTTTTCTAACAACTTAGAGAGGAAAGAGAGATTTGAAACAGGCCTGTAATGTTTTAGATCATTTGGATCGAGAGTGGGATTTTTCAATAGGGGTTTTACAAGGGCTTCTTTAAAGATCTGAGGAAAAGTACCAGAAAGAAGATATTCATTTATCATACAGGTTATGGCAGGAACAATATCATCAATGCAATTCAAGAGCAGTGGGGAAGGGATTGGGTCAAGGTCACATGTGGTAGCCTTCATTGATCTCATCAGTTTGGCAACACACTCTTCATCAACAACATTGAAATCATTCATGGTGGTTCCCTGAAAAAGAACATCATTGCAAACATGATCAACAGGAGACTTTGCATTTGATGCACGAGAGTTTTGCTGACGTCACGCAGCTGCACGAGGCAACCTCTTTGTCTGGAGTTGCTAATATCAAAGATATTCTAAAAGGGTAAGATGAACTACATAAGAGCTCGGCGAACTGGGCTGATAGAGTTATCGTTAGTGGCGACAGTACACGTTTCACAGTGGAGGCTATCCAAAAACTCAGACTGGAACTTGAACGGAGAATTCAACTGGCCTATCGATGTGTAAAATGTGTCCTGTTTAAAAGGGACATAACCAGTGTTTCTGTCCTCACTACTCGTATAGGGAAAAGAGACCGGATGCTTATCTTCCCCTATACAGTCGTTGCTAATATGGTCAGTGACATCCAGAACCGTATTCATGACTTAAAGCAGTAGATGACTTCAGATAAGTTGCCATTGAATGACGATAAGACAGAACTGATCCTCATTGCCCCTCCAAAGTTTCAAAATCACCCCGCCCTGCCTTCTTCCACCATCATTGGCACTTCTAATTATATTAGTTTCTTCTCAGGCTCGAAACCTTGGAGTCCCGTTTGAGATTAATTAAACACTCTCTTTCAAGCAGCACGTTTCAAACGTCTGCAAAGCTGCTTATGTTGAAATTCGCAAAATTAGCTCAATTATTTCAGTTGAAGCCACAAAGACACTGGTCTGTGCGCTAGTCCTGTCCAGGTTGGATTATTGTAATAGTCTCTTGGCTGGCTCTCCAGAATATCTTATTGATAAGTTACAGAGGGTCCAAAACAGTGCTGCCAGACTTGTGTTGACGTCGTCTAGACGGGAACGTGCCTCCCCACTTCTAAGGTCTCTTCATTGGTTACCCATTCAATCCAGCGTGGGAAAATGCCTCTTGCGTGGAAAACGCTTTTTGTAATGGTGGAGTGTGAATGGAGATGGGGTGGGGGAGACGTGACGTAACATGTAGTTATTGCGATTTTGTTTCGTGTTGTTCCTTATGATTAGTGTTATGTTCCATTTTTGCTCAGGTTTTTAACTTCTTTGTGAAGCGCTTAGAGCCCCGTAAGGATAATAAGCGTTATAAAAAAAGTCATTATTATTATTATTATTATTATTATTATTATTATTATTATTATTATTATTATTATTATTATTATAGACTGAGGACGGTTTTGACTGTTACAACGGTCACTCTCTTCTGACGGCGTTCTGTTAAAGTGGAAATCCTTGAACCAGATACGGACTGTCGTTTATGACAGGGACATGCCTTAAAAAACAATTTACCAACTTATGATAACCTTGTTTCTGTGCTTTCTTTGATAAAATCGTATAAAATCGTATGTAAACAAAACTATTGGTGTAAAAAAGACTTGAACTCCTTGAGATCAACGTTCACAATGGTGGACATTTTGCTTTGCCCAACGGTTCTGGTCCGATGAAAAATAATGAAAAACTGGATCGTAGCTATTATAACAATGCTCTGTATCATGACAGAATTGCAATTTTTGCATTGTCAACAGAATCTTCTTTTCTAAAAACAAAACCCTTATCGAGACCCCTCGCATAATTATTTAATTCGTTCTGATTTGGGGCGTGCTTACAGATGTATCCAATATTCTGAATGTATAAGTTTGCTTGCAATTAAGGCAATATTCCTCTTACTCTCTCTTTGCTCCTTCGTGACTGCACTATCTTCTGTCAGTCTGTTTGTCTGAGTGGTCTTTCTGTCTGTCTTCTATCTGTGCCCCCTCGACTTTCCTTCCATTTAGCAAAAACAAATGGCTTCAAAGGTCTGACGCAACAAGACACGTCAGAGGAATTACTTGTGATCCCTAAGGATTCAGCCTCGTGGGTGTTTGGTGAAATGCAAAGCAGATTAGCAATGTACAGGAGGATTAACCTGTCTGGACATTGTTTCGTGGCCTTTTTTATTGTCTTTCAGTGTGAGGTTTGTGTTGTTAGGATCAATTAATTCCAAAGACAAAATATAACAACGGGAGTAAGGTAAAACAGTCAGAAAGAGAGAGACGATGAGAAGAAGAAGAAGAAGAAGAAGAAGAAGAAGAAGAAGAAGAAGAAAAACAAGAAGCAGAAGAAGAAGATTAAGATTAAGATTAAAATTATAGCCCCGTCGACAGCAAAGACCATGTCAGAGCTTTCACCACGTTCAATCTTACCACGTTTTAAAAAGGGATAAAAACACAAGGTAAAAAAAATCAAAGTTTTTTGTTAAAAACATTAATCAATCACAAACGAAGCAAGTAAAAACATGAAACGTAAGCAGAAGAAGAAGAAATAGAAGAAGACGACAAAGTAGAAGAAGAAGAACAAGAAGAACAAGAAGAAGAACAAAAAGAAAAAGAAGAAGAATAGAAGAAGAACAAGAAGAAGAAAAAGAATAAGAAGAAGAACGAAAAGAAAAAGAAGAAGAAGAAGAAGAAGAAGAAGAAGAAGAAGAAGAAGAAGAAGAAGAAAAAGAAGAAGTAGAAGAAGAAGATTAAGATTAAAATTATAGCCCCGTCGACAGCAAAGACCATGTCAGGGCTGTCACCACGTTCAATCTTACCACGTTTTAAAAAGGGATAAAAACACAAGGTAAATACAAAATCAAAGTTTTGTTTGTTAAAACACCTTTGTTAAAAACCATTAATGAATCACAAACTTTGCAAGTAAAACATGAAACGTAAGCAGCAGAAGAAGAAATAGAAGAAGACGACAAAGTAGAAGAAGAAGAAGAAGAAGAAGAAGAAAAAGAAATAAGAAGAAGAAGAAGAAGAAGAAGAAGAAGAAGAAGAAGAAGAAGAAGAAAAAGAAGAAGAAGAAGAAGAAGAAGAAAGAAGAAGAAGAAGAAGAAGAAGAAGAAGAAGAAGAAGAAGAAGAAGACGACGAAGAAGAAGTAAAGAAGAAGAAGAAGAAGAAGAACAAGAAGAACAAGAAGAAGAACAAGAATGAAGAAGAAAAAGAGCGAAGAAGAAAAACGAAAAGAAAGAGAAGAAGAAGAAGAAGAAGAAAAAGAAGAGAAGAAGAAGAAGAAGAAGAAGAAGAAGAGGAAGAAGAAGAATAAGAAGAAGAAGAAGAAGAAGAAGAAGAAGAAAGAAGAAGACAAAGAAGAAGAAAAAACAGAAGAACTAAAACGAAATAAAAAGAAGAATAAGAAGAAGAAGAAGAAGAAGAAGAAGAAGAAGAAGAAGAAGAATGAAGAAAAAAGAAGAAGAAAAAAGAAAAAGAAGAAGAAGAAGAAGAGAATGAAGAAGAAGAAGAAGAAGAACAAAAAGAACAACAAGAAGAAATGAAGAAAAGAAGAAGGAAGAAGAAGAAGAAAAGACAAGAAGAAGAATAGAAGAAGAAGAATAAGAAGAATGAAGAAGAAGAAGAAGAAGAAGAAGAAGAACGAATAATGCAGAATAAGAAGAAAGAATAAGAAGAAGAATAAGTAAAATTAATAAAAGAAGAAGAATAAAGAAGAAGAAAAAAGAAGAAGAAGAAGAACGAAAAGAAAAAGAAGAAGAAGAAGAAGAAGAAGAAGAAGAAGAAGAAGAAAAAGAAGAAGAAGAAGAAGAAGAAGAAGAAGAAGAAGAAGAAGAATAAAGAAGAAGAAGAAGAAGAACAAAAAGAAGAACAAGAAGAAGAAGAAAAAGAAGAAGAAGAAGAAGAATAAAAAGAAGAAGAAGAAGAAGAACAAAAAGAAGAACAATGAAGAAGAAGAACAAGAAGAAGACAGAAGAATAATAAAGAAGAACCAAATAAAGGAGAAGAAGAAAAAGAAGAAGCAAGACAATACAACATCATCACCAACAACAACAACAATAACAACAATAACAACAACAATAACAACAACAGCATCAACAAAAACAACAGCCTGCGCAACAATAGAAACTGTATTATAATGTTGTTTTATGAATGGCGGTGAAATGTGCTAACATCACGATTGAAATTATTGCTGAATAATAATTTATTGGAACGGAAAGTAAGACAAGCGAATTAAAACAAAATGTATGGTTATGACTGCAATTCAGTTGTACATGCAGTGTCCACGCACCATGCAGCTAGTCCCACGCAAACAATGCTAAAAAGAGAGAGGGGGGGCGTCATGAAGATATAGGATCAAGATACGACTAGAAGAACACAACAAAACAGTCACCCGTAACGAGCGGTTTCCATGGTGATTTGCTATAGATTAGAACACAAGTCTGGCAACCTTGTATTTCAGCCAACCCTCTTCATTTTAACGACACTGAATCTCAAAGTCTACTTCTTTCAGTTTTATAAAACTAATCCTAAACAGAACGTGTCCGTATTTCCCCTAATCCGTAAAATATGCTAACCCTTCTTTCTTTTACTTATTTAATTTTTTTTCCGCGTGGAAAATCCGGATGTACTGTGTACCTACCCTAACCTTATCCCTTTTCCATGGCAGAACGTTGATTCTCGGTGAAACAAAATGTGTGTAAAGGGGATTGACTGCAGTATAATACAGACAAGAGTCTGTTGTGCCAGACAGAAACCTGATGCTGCTGGTTATTAGCATCTTGATCCGTTTCAACGAACGTAGACTGGGATTATTAACCCTTTCACCGCCAATGTTGCATTTTAGCACCACAATGGTTAAACACCCATTTCACTAATAGGCATCAAACCAGGGCCTGTTGTCCGAAGACCCTATTGTCTGAATTTTGGGAGGTAAGGACAGGCGTTA
>CM065686.1:3767765-3770265 GCA_017654935.2 Phymorhynchus buccinoides
ACTTTGCATTGAAGAAGGCCACTATCCACAACCCTTGAAAGACGCCAGGGTGTTGCCCTACTTTAAATCTGGTGATAGGAATTGTGCCTCAAATTATAGACCCATATCACTTTTATCTAGTATTTCTAAACCTCTTGAAAAGCATTTAAAACAAATGATTCAAACACACTTTAGAATATATAATTTATTTCACCCAAACCAAAGTGGTTTTAGGAAGCATCATTCTTGTCATACAGCACTCACCGATCTTATAGAGCAATGGCACTTAAATATTAATAATGATTCATTCACAGGGGCTATTTTTATAGATTTTGCGAACGCATTTGACACTATTGATCATAATCTTCTCTTAAAAAAACTTACACTGTATGGTCTATCACAAACATCAGTCAACCTTATATCTTCTTTTCTGACAAACAGACGCCAGACTGTTTTGCAAGATGGCAAATCTTCCTCTTTGATGCCAGTCAAATGTGGAGTGCCACAGGGGTCTGTGCTAGGCCCCACTTTATTTTCAGTATATATCAATGACCTCCCTTTATACATATCATCCCTTTGTGAACTTTTTGCTGATGATACAACCTTACATAATAAAAACAAGAATGCAAATTTAGTTTTAACTGACTTGCAAATTGACTTAAGCAAGGTAGCAACATGGACAGAATTTAATCACATGGCCTTGCACCCTCTGCAATCCAAACTTATGTTAATAACCACGAGACAAAAGCGTCAAAATATTAAAACTGATTTAATAAAAGTAAAAATCAATGATAATACTTTGGAAGAAGTTGATTCTCATAAAGTACTTGGCCTTGGTATTGATAACAATCTGACCTGTTCTTTTCACGTTTCCATTCTTACACGTAAATTATCCAAAAAAAAATTTCTGTTAAACAGAATAAAACACTTCCTCGATCAGCACACCCGAAAATTGTTCTTTCATGCGTACATCCAACCAGATATTGACTACGCTTCTACAACTTGGAATTTGGCTAGTAAGAACTGTTTAAAACCACTAGAAACTCTCTATAGACGTGCAATCAAAATTATACTACTTAAAGCATCATCTCTGCAAACCACTGACTATAAAACATTAAGCATTCTCCCTTTCAGCTTAAGATGTCGTCTTAATAAGGCCGTGCTTATGTTTAAGATAATGAATAACCTGGCGCCTCCCTATCTCTGTGAAAAATTCCAAATCAGTAATGCTCGTAATAAAAGTCTAATATTCATTCCTCGTCCAAGAACAGATCTTTTCATGTCATCCCTAACATACTCAGGAGCAAAACTATGGAATGACATGCCTGCATATATTAAAAACAAGAGCACCTTGGCGTCTTTCAAAAAATCATATAATAAATACTTAGCAGAATGTTTATAAATCACCTATATGTACGCCATGTTGTTTCCTCCGCATAATGTAAAAATGATTCCCTTCCAATATATAAATCACTTGCATCCAATGAATTTATGTTTAAACGCGGGAGGACAAATTATTTTATTTTATGCGTTTAAATTCTGATATTTTCATTCCCTATTCATTGGTAATTATTATTACCCTATTGAATGTCATGTTATGAGATAACATGTGGATAAAAAAAATGTGTGTGTGTGTATGTGTGAGTGTGTGTGTGTGTGTGTGTGTGTGTGTGTGTGTGTGTGTGTGTGTGTGTGTGTGTGTGCGTGTGCGTGTGCGCGCGAGTGTGCGCGCGTGTGCGCGTGTGCGTTCGTGCGCGCGCGCGCGCGCGTGCGTTGTGTGTGCGCGTGGTGTGTGCGCGTGTGTGTATGTGTGCATATATATAACTCCCAGCCTTATTTGCTTACTCGAACCATGATTCACCATGATTTTACCTGCTGGTGGGGATAAGGTGAGAGGGGTGGGGGGTGGGGTGGGGAGGTGGGAGTAGTGAAAGTGGTGTGCTGTGTGAGCCTTGTGGCCTATATTTCTTGCACGTGCAATACAATGTCCATCGTTTTTTTTTTAATTTCTTCTAGTTTTTTTTAATATTTGTGAATTTTAATAATTCTACATGTATTTTAAATGTGACTCTTTCTGGCAGAAGGAGACAGGCATGGTCAAAGGACAGTAGTCCGAAATATTTGCCTAATAAATTTCACCACAGCCTTCCCACTTGTTGTTTTTTTCTATTGTTTTGTATATATATATATATATAATTTTTTTTTTTTTTTTTTCTTCTTGCATGTTTCTGATTTCTTTTGTCTGTTTTGATTGTAGTTTATTTGTGTGGTTGTTTATCGTTTAATTTATGTTTGCTTGCTTGCTTTGTACGAGGACCTGATGAAAAAAAGCCATATTTTGTGCTTATTTAGTTATCCTCAATAAACATTCGAGTTTCTCTCTCTCTCTCTCTCTCTCTCTCTCTCTCTCTCTCTCTCTCTCTCTCTCTCTCTCTCTCTCTCTCTCTCTCTCTCTCTCTCTCTCTCTCTCTCTCTCTCTCTCTCTCTCTCTCTCTCTCTCTCTCTCTCTCTCTCTCTCTCT
>CM065686.1:3775265-3777765 GCA_017654935.2 Phymorhynchus buccinoides
AGAGAAAGAGAGAGAGAGAGAGAGAGAGAGAGAGAGAGAGAGAGAGAGAGAGAGAGAGAGAGAGAGAGAGAGAGAGAGAGAGAGAGAGAGAGAGAGAGAGAGAGAGACAGAGTCAGAGACAGAGAGAAAGATAAAGAGAGAGAAATAGGAATACGTTATTACATTCCTGTATTATCTTTATTGTCACAGAGAATCGTCCTCCTACAATGTAAGCTGCCACATGCCCTCATCTGGAAAGCGAGTAGCAGCTGGTGTAATGCTACACATTTTATTAGTGCAAGATGTATTAATTGCTATCCTATTTATAATGTGCATTTTGTGTTGTCAACCGTTTTCCACATGGGATCAGTGCATTGCTGAAGTCATTATGCATACATATTATTGTTAACTTTTATGCATAACTAATGATTTAATAACATACAAACATAATACAAACACAGAAGTGTAACTTGAATTTCCTTTTTATGGACCGAATAAAATGTTTTAAATCAGCATTAATTAGTAAGACTACATGGTAAGTTTGTGTTGTCTTAAATTAAGATTCTTTTTACATTGCCACATATTTCAGCATTTTGTTTCTTGTGGTGTTTTTTGTTTGTTTACTATATATTAAACGGCAATGGAATATTAAGGTAGAAAAACGTGGGGTTTGTTTGTTTACTATATTGACATATTAAGGTAGAAAAACGTTGACAGCAGGCAGCTTTGAGTTGAGAATTGAGTTTCCTGCTATTGTTGAATATTCTGTAAGACTGGAAAGCAATGTTGAGGAACTCTGCTCTGAACTTGGTTCCAGTCAGACAGTACAGGTAGAAATTGAACGCACTGTTGGTTAACCAGCACACTTGGCCGACTACAAGGAACATGCGACGTCGGCCTCCCACTACCGGATCGTTGAACCAGGCATCCTCACTGACATGTGTTGCTTCATATATCATCATTGGGGTTGTTAGCACGATAAAACATACATTTGCCACGATTAAGGTGACAGTCAGTGAAGACACTTTCTGTTGTCTGGACTCCTGGCTGGATTGTTGCTCAGAAAGACGTTGGTTCGATCTGACATATCTGATCAGTGTCTGTAGAAGAATACTGTTGCTGACCGCAAGCAATACGATGGGCAAGAGACAATAACGAAACAGTCTTATCCACTGCCAGATTTTATCAAAAAACAACCAGGACAGTTGTAATTTGTAACCATAACAATATCCTGATCGAATTTCAGATGCAATCGGATAGTAACAATTCATTAGAAGAAGAATGGCGACAATGACGGTTGCAGTAACTCTGGACTTCCTTATGGTCCACACGGCACTGACACGAAGCGGCCACAGCACAGAGGCAGTTCTCAACATGGTGAGTGACACCAGCATCCAGGATGACATGGGTGACGCGGTGAAATCCAGAAGGTTACCAACCTTACACTGCCAGGAGCCCAGGCTTTGGAATAGCGTTACACTAAACATCCTGTATAACATGTTCTTAAGAGGAATCATTACGAGTGGTCTGATCGGACACGGCCAGAATGAGGAAGAAAACACTGGACGTGGACGGAGGAAGACGAAGCATGATTAGAATGACCATCACATTGCCAAACGACCCGAAGCCTATCACCACTGGGTCCCTGATGTCTTTGATCTGTTCATTTATAATTAAATACGGGTTGATTAGATCATGCCAGGAATCCTGTGTGACATTGCGTGGGTCCTCCATTACACTGGTCTCTCAGAACACTGGAACCTGAGGGTTGCTGGGTTCAGTGTAACTATTATTAGTCCTCCGCCACCCTTAATAGGGAAGGCTATTGCGGTTGTGCGTGACTCTTTTTTTTTATCTCTCTCTCTTTTTTGTCTTTCACAGCTGTTTCGGGAGCAACATTTAGTTCATCCATATTCTCAGAAATTTTTTGCAAGCCAACTCTAGCTTAACATGAGTAACTCTTCATGAAAAACAGTCACGAATATGTTGTAGTATATGCATACATTAGATGAATTCAGTTAAAATTGCTATTTTTCACTCATGGGCAATTGTATTTATGTTTGCGATGCTAAGTGAATTATTTTAAGAACATTTTCTACTAAATATGTTTCATGATACTGCTCAACAAAAATAGTTTTTACAATTGATCTGATGAAATAAATACATTTGAAATACTATGTAGAACACACAGCCAACATATTTAAAGGACATACTTGGTGCTTTTGTTTTAATCTAAGAGTTCCAGATTCAGTCTTTTAACTAAATAGCTCAACTTTGTGTGCAACGGAACAGCTGTGCTTTTCCATTTTTGTCAATCTGTCCGCGAAACATCTTTTGAACTTCTCCGCCGATTCACTTAAATTTTATAGTGAGACTCACTATAACTGATATATTTTGTCAAATAATTATAACCTTTTAAATCTTGATATCCGCTTTGACTTTATGGTAGAGTTATAAAGATAAATCATATATCCAGAACACCCCCAAAATGCCCAATTTCAAAGGAACATTTTAGGTAACA
>CM065686.1:3787765-3820265 GCA_017654935.2 Phymorhynchus buccinoides
GGCTCCCGCCCGGCTGGTTGCACAAAACTGCGCTTCGAGGATGGATGCAAAAGTGACATGCCGCTCACGGGCATCGACCCCAACGACTGGGGAAAATGGGCAGACAACTACCACGACAGGCAAACAGCTGTAAAAATAAGGGGGACTACCCTTGCCGACAAAGGGGCCAGGAGGACCCTTAGAGCATCCTGAGTCAGATCTCCATCCCTATGTTGCCTGCATCAACTGTAGCAGAGACTGCCACTGGAGAGTCGGCCTTTACAGCCACCACAGAAGATGTAGTCCAGAAGGAAACCGTCTATATAATGATCTAGAAAAGGAGCATGTTTCTATTCTTTTAGATGGACAGAAATGTCCGACGCGGATTGCATCTTTAAATGGTTATATCTTCACATTGATCAGGATAACACAGGCGATCTCTTACCATAATACTTCTTAAACATCATACTACCAGTACCACTTGGTAAGGTCTCGACAACTAAAAGAATAAACCATTCGATAAATCTCGTTTTCTAACCGTCCATAAGGGTCTCTGACCGATTGGACGCTAATCGCATCACCATTAAACCCCCTCCCTCGTTTTCTAGACCATTTGGAGACGGTTTCCTTCTGGACTAATGCTATTTATAGCGGTGCACCACCATCTCCTGAAAGGAGGCCACGGGGGTAAGTAAGATTAGGAGAGAGAGTGAGAGAGAGATAGAGAGAGAGAGAGAGAGAGAGAGAGAGAGAGAGAGAGAGAGAGAGAGAGAGAGAGAGAGAGAGAGATGAGAGAGAGAGAGAGAGAGAGAGAGAGAGAGAGAGAGAGAGAGAGAGAGAGAGAGAGAGAGAGAGAGAGAGAGAGAGAGACAGACAGACAGGCAGGCAGTCACAGAGACAGAGATAGAGACAAAGAAAACGAGAGGGTTGAAGAGAGGAGGGAAAGAGAGACATGGGAGGAGGAAGAGATGGCCCTGAACGAGAAAGAAAGAAAGAAACACAGAGTGAAAGAGAGATAGAGAGAAAGAGAGAGAGAGAGAGAGAGAGAGAGAGAGAGAGAGAGAGAGAGAGAGAGAGAGAGAGAGAGAGAGAGAGAGAGAGAGAGAGAGAGAGAGAGAGAGAGAGAGAGAGAGAGAGAGAGAGAGAGAGAGAGAGAGAGAGAGAGAGAGAGAGAGAGAGAGAGAGAATACGAATGAATACGAATGTTTTATTGAGGGTAAAAAGGATAAGCTACAATAGCTTCTTTACACCTTGCCCTCTCACTCACACATTCATACCATGCATCAAGCAAAGAAAATTTGACATAAAACAATCAAGTCAAGAAAATGGAACAAAAATTGGCACATGAAATAATTGAAAAAGAAATAAAAAATGGGATTTAAAGCAAACATGGATAATACTTAACAATGGTGAACTTGAATTGGTAGTTTAAATTGAGTACGAAAAAAGGGAAACCATTTTGAGACAATGACAATTTTTCAGAATAAACCCAATTTTAAGGAAGAAAAAACACACCAAAAAAACACAAAAACATATGATAACATGGGAATATGAGAGAGGGACAGAGAGAGAGAGAGAGAGAGAGAGAGAGAGAGAGAGAGAGAGAGAGAGAGAGAGAGAGAGAGAGAGAGAGAGAGAGAGAGAGAGAGATTTATAAGAATCTAGACATAGCTGATGGCATTAGTAACGTTTGAAGTAAAACTCATTAATTAGCATTACTAATAAACAAGATTGTCTATTAGGAGCTTGTGATAAGATTTTCGAAAGGAAAAGACGCTAGTTCTATTTTTTAGATAATCAGGGAGGTCGTTCCACAGTTTACCACCAGAGAATGTAAGGGATGATTTATATAGATCTGTCCTGGGGCGGGGCATTGTTAATTTGGTTTTGCTTCGAATTGTATGGACTTTAAATTTAGTAATAAGATATTTTGGTGCTAGCTTATTTATGATCTTGTACATAAGGGTACCTTTATTTAGTAGGCATTTCAAATCAAATGGTAGAATGTTAAGTTCTTTATAGTCATTGGTTTCTAGGGATGATGATTTAAGGAGTATGAGTTTAAGAGAGCGTTTATATATTCTTTCAACATGTTTGAGTGTGTTTTTACTAGCTGAATCCCAACATGTTGATGCATAATCAATATCAGGTTGGATATAGGCATGGAAAAAAAGTCTACGAGTATGTTGATCTAAAAAGTGTTTAATTCTATTGAGCTGAAATACTTTTTTTGAAATTTTCTTGGACAGAATGTCCATGTGTTTTGACCAGGATAAGTTGTTGTCAATGTATATGCCGAGTAATTTGTGTGAAGTAACTTCTTCTAGAGGCTTTTCATAGATAGTCGGTGTTCTTAATTGATTTTTAAAGTTTTGCCTCTTTTGTCTTGTTGTGATTAACATGAATTTAGACTTTTTGGGGTGTAAGGCCATATGATTTTGCTCTGCCCAGTCAACTAGATTATTAATGTCACTCTGCAATCCAGAACAGATTGAATCAGCATTTTTGCCATTTTTATACACTGTGGTGTCGTCTGCAAAAAGCTCACACGATGAAGTAAGATGAAGGGGGAGGTCATTTATATAAACGGTGAAGAGTATAGGTCCTAAGACTGAGCCTTGGGGAACTCCATAATTGACTGATTGAAATGAAGATGTAATAGTGTCTTTTGAGACGGTTTGTCGTCTGTCAGATAGAAAGGACGAAACGAGGGCGATAGAATCTTGAGTTAAACCATACAATGATAGTTTTTTCAATAGAAGGCCATGATCAATAACATCAAAGGCCTTAGCAAAGTCGACGAGAATGGCACCGGTGAGAAGGTCATTGTTAATATTGGAATGCCACTGTTCGATTAGATTAGTGAGTACTGTTTGGCAGGAATGGTTTTCTCTAAAGCCACTTTGGTTACAATGGAAAAGATCATGTGTGGTAAAGTATGTTTGAAGGTTACGTTTTAAATGCTTTTCTAGAGGTTTGGAGAGGTTAGACAAGATAGAGATAGGTCGGTAGTTTGACGGATCTTGGGGGTCACCAGATTTTATATATATATATATATATATATATATATATATATATATATATATATATATATATAGAGAGAGAGAGAGAGAGAGAGAGAGAGAGAGAGAGAGAGAGAGAGAGAGAGAGAGAGAGAGAGAGAGAGAGAGAGGGAGGGTGGTGGAAAGAAAGATTATCAGTAAGGAAAACCACAGCAGTACCTAGTCCTAAACCGCATTTCAGCACAGACAACACAATACCTTGACCCAAACCAGTTCGCATACACGCCTAAGAGAAGCACTGACGACGCACCTCTCACTCTGATCCACAACGCCTACACTCATCTCGAAAAGCCTGGATCCTTTGTGCGTATTCTGTTCATAGATTTCTCTTCAGCTTTCAACACTATCCAGCCTCACCTAATGGCCACAAAACTTCTTTCCTATCAGGTAGACCTCCGTCTCATTAAATGGCTTATTAGTTTTCTCGTCAATAGGTCCCAGTCTGTCCGCTTTGAAAATGCTCTCTCTTCTATCAAATACACTTCCATTGGCTCTCCTCAAGGCACTGTCCTCTCACCTGTTCTCTTTACCCTGTGCACAAACGACTGCACTGGCACTGACACTACTCCACTCATTAAATATTCCGATGACTCTGCTCTCCAATATCTCTCAAATTCTGACCAAGTGTACTCTGACCATGTTCACGATTTTTCCAACTGGTGTGAGAAGAATTACCTCGATCTTAATGTGCAAAAGACAAAAGAAATGGTGATTGATTTTAGAAGAAAACATTCAATTGTGCCCGATCTTTTTATCAATGGAATGAAAGTTGAGCGAGTGAGTGTGTATAAGTACTTGGGGACGATAATTGATGATAAATTGAATTTTAATGCCAATGTTGAAGCCATACATAAGAAGTGTCAATCGAGAATGTATTGTCTCCAGAAACTTAGAAGCCTAGATGTAAACAGAACAGTACTGCGTGGATTTTATAGATGTTTTATTGAATCTATTTTAACATTTTCCTTTATTTGTTGGTTTGGTAGTTTGAGCGTTAAGAGTAAGAATGTGTTGAATAAGGTAGTGAATGTTTCTGGTAAGATTGTGGGTGTGAGACAGGAGAGTATGAATGTGCTGTATGAGCGGCGAGTGAAAGGAAAAGGACGAATGATTGCGAGTGACTGCAGCCATGGGCTCAGCAAGGGATTCACGCTTCTGCCTTCTGGTAGACGCTACCGGACTCCAAAACTCAAGACTGTCAGATGCAAGAACAGTTTTATTCCAATGTCAATTTCTATGCTGAACAAATGAACACTTCTCTTACATCATTGCATTCTTCTCTTACAGTTGTTTCCAGTCTATTTGTATTCCCACTACTGAATTTTACAGAGTGTGTGTATGTGTGTGTGTGTGTGTGTGTGTGTGTGTGTGTGTGTGTGTGTGTGTGTGTGTGTGTGTGTGTGTGTGTGTGTGTGTGTGTGTGTGTAAATGTGTGTGTGTACATGTGTGTGTGTGTGTGTGTGGGGGGGGGGGGTGCATGTGTATGTGAGCGCGCGCGCGCATGTGTGTATATATACACGCGTATGTTTATATTTAATCTTGTATTATCTTAATGTATGTATACTTGATTATATTTAAACTTGTATATCTTAATGTATGTATAATGTTTATATTTAATCTTGTATTATCTATTATCTTAATGTACTGCCGGCTAGTTTTTATAATCGAATGTTTTTCTGTACTGTTATCTTAGTATATGTGGGAACTATGTTGATATCGCGCATGTTGTATGTAGTGTTTGTATCTTAGAATGTCTGGAAATGATTTGATCGATTTACTGTGTTTGATTCTGCATACTATTTTCTTTTATGTTGTTTTGCATGCTTTCGAGATCTCATCAATGTTGTGTTTTCATGTGATTGAATCGCAGGCGTTGCCACAATTTAATTTCTCAGTCTTGAGACAATAAAGTTCTTTGAAAGTTGAAGTTAAGTGAAATCAACATTTGCTTTAAATATTTAATATGCGACAGGTGATGATTATTTTCAGTGGCGTGGGAGTAAAGATAACCTGTTAATACTGCAGGAATGAGCCAGAGCACGCAACACGTGGCCATTGGCAGACATGGTCGCCCCTGCAGTGCGTGTCCCCTTTGTTGTTTATTCTGTTCGTCTCTTGTTGGTCTCACGACACAAGTCAAAACACTCTTTGGCTGTCCTGCGGACCTCTGCTCTGAACTTTGTGTAGCATGCACAATACAGGTAGAAGTTAGAACCACTGTTCATGTACATCAGGAACCCGCTGATCTCAGCAAACACCACGAACTGCCCCAGTTTGGTGGGATCAATCCAACCACTATATGTTGACACTAATATAGCTACTGCCAGTGGCGTCGTCAAAAACACAAAGAGAATGCCTGCAGCAAACAAGGTGACCGTCAGTGAAGACACTTTCCCTTGTCTGGAATCCTGGCTGGTTTGTTGTTGTGCAGAAAGACGTTGGTTGGTTCTGACAGATCTGACCAGTGACCACAACAGAACTTCGTTGCTGACCACCAGTAATATAAAAGGCAAAACATGAAACTGAAACATGCGGATCCGTAGCGGGTATTCAAATGATATCGTCAACCGACACGTATATGCACTTGGCATCAATACCTGACAAGGCCCGTTTGGAATATCATAACTTGCTAGAAAGCGAAAGTTGATAACTCCAATAAAGATGATTATCAAACCAGCCGTAAGTCGTGATTTTCTGTTTGTCCACACATCTTTGACACGAAGTGGCCACAGCACAGAAGCAGCTCTGAGCACGGTGAGTGCCACCAGCATCCACGAGGACAGAACTTCTGTGGTGTGATAGAGAAACCGGTCCACCCTGCACAGCCAGGAATTACCGTTCCGCAAATACCGTACACCGAATTGCCTGTGGAGCAAACTAGGCAGAGGCCGAATCACCAACACCAACAGATCAGACACGGCCAGAACCTTGAAGAAAACACTGAATTTAGACGTAGGAAGGCGATGCATTATCAATACGATCAAACAGTTTGCGAAAAAGCCCAAAGCAAATGCCAGAGAATCCCCAACGTCTTTGATGTTATTCTGTATGTTTCTATAGAGCTGGTTTGGATCTTCCCATGATGGCCTAATCTGAGCAGAACGGTTCTCCGTTGGACTGGTCATCTCTGATACTGGGTAAGGGAAAGAAGCTCGACCTGTTACCTCAGCTGTCATTTTGGGGTTGTATGCGATTTGTTAATTAATGAATTGAACACAGAAGACTTTATTGTTACCAGAATTGCCAGTCAGCCGAAAACAAATGAAGACTCTTGCATTGGTGATGGAGTCATTAACGAATGAAAACGAGCCAGACAAAACAAACAAAGAAATACGAATCACTTAGATGCATGTGTTTGGGTTTTGTATGTATGCTTTTGCAGATTACTTTTGTAACAGTTGAAATGATTACTGTGCGCTGTTTATGTTCTGATTTTTAGCTGTTTATGCTGTTTTAAGAGACTTTTTAGGTTGCTGTTTTCTAGGGTGCTGTTTAAGCTGTTTTTAGGGGGCTTTACTGTGCGCTGTTTATGATCTGATTTTTTTTTTAGCTGTTTATGCTAATCTAAGAGACTTTTTAGGTTGCTGTTTTAGCTGTTTTAGGGGGCTTTGCTGTGCGCTGTTTATGATCTGATTATAGCTGTTTATGCTAATCTAAGAGACTTTTTAGGTTGCTGTTTTCTAGGGTGCTGTGTTAGCTGTTTTTTAGGTTTTTGTACTGTGCGCTGTTTATGTTCTGATTGTTTCAGCTGTTTATGCTGGTTTAAGAGACTTTTTAGGTTGCTGTTTTCTAGGGTGCTGTTTTCTAAGACCAAATTAAAGTTGCTGTGTGTGCTTTTGCTGAACTTAAAATCAACACCAACGAAACCTCCCCACGTGGTCCTGTGGTTCCTTGGAAAAAAAGATGTCTACATATTCTTTCTCTTCCCGGGAAGTCCTGTAACCGCCCATTCTAACTTTTCCACAATTTTATATATGTAAACATGCACTTTATTGTACACATACGTACGCATTCTAAAATTCATTATCATAATAGTCAACCATACACGTTTTGAACACATTAAGGTGGATGTACACGTGAACATTTTTCACTATTTCGCCATGACAACGAAGGGTTATGCAAGTGATTTTATGACTGCTATGTCATTGTGTTGCCATGGGCAATGAGTGAAAATGTTAACGTGCATTGAGACGTTTGCTGTTTTTGTCATATGAACATCATATTATTCTACTACTCATATTCCAGATAAGCATGTGCACCTTACTATGGATACAACCACGTGTTTTGATCTGAAGGAAAGGTGAGAGAACAGACGAACTTTTCGTAATCTATGACATGAAACAGTTCTTGTTTGTTGTCTCAGCCTGTTCCTTTATTATCAGGCATGTGTGCGTGCGTGCGTGCGCGCGTGTGTGTGTGTGTGTGTGTGTGTGTGTGTGTGTGTGTGTGTGTGTGTGTGTGTGTGTGTGTGTGTGTGTGTGTGTGTGTGTGTGTGTGTGTGTGTGTGTGTGTGTGTGTGCGTGCGTGTGTGTGCGTGCGTGTGCGTGCGCGTGCGTGCGTGCGTGTGTGCGTGTGTGTGTGTGTGTGTGTGTGTGTGTGTGTGTGTGTGTGTGTGTGTGTGTGTGTGTGTGTGTGTGTGTGTGATAGAGAATGGTAGAGAGTGTGTGTACGTGTGTGTGCGTGTGCATGTGTCTGTGTGCTTGCTTTCTCTTATAATAGTTCGTGTGATTTATCGCCTGTCACGGGGAACGATTTATCTGTTTGTTTCCCATTTAAAAACATCCCACTAAAGCGTGATTAATTGTTAGTAAACCCGCATACCACGTGATGCCTTCTGTCACTGAGTTAACGGTACAAATCAATGCTCAGTCACTCTCTTGTGCCATGCATTCTACTCAATTTCATGTTGCTATCATCGACTTAGGTTAAAATGTTGATAAAGATCTCAAAGACTGTCATAGAACGGAGGCAGTAGATGTAAGCGATGTTACAGTGGTTAGTTGACTGCATGATTGAATAGTACTAACTGTCACACAATGCACATATGCACTATTCACTTCCTTAACAGCTGTTTGTGGGTGTTTTTTTAAGTATAATATTCCACAAAATTGTTAAAAACGTGTTTGCTTTCCCATTGTGTTCCGAGTTCACGTGAGTGTTGAATATACGTGATTTCTTTTGCGCACTGCACCAATGTCTAACAAACAAATCTAAGTCTAAGTCTTTGCTTGTTGCTATAAATAAACATCCTTATCGTTTTTTGAGCAAGTATTAATGTATCTTCGTTACCGTTTTGGAAAAGCAATTGTAATTTGTGTCGCTTTCAAGCCGTTTACCACAAACGTAAAATAAAGGGGAAATATGTTCACCAGTGCTTACATTTGCATTTGGTGGAAAGCTACTGTGTTACCTAAAATGTTCCTTTGAAATTGGGCATTTCGGGGGTGTTCTGGATATATGATTTATCTTTATAACTCTACCATAAAGTCAAAGCGAATATCAAGATTTACAAGGTTATAATTATTTGACCAAATATATCAGTTATAGCGAGTCTCACTATGAAATTTAAGTGAATCGGCGGAGAAGTTCAAAAGATTTTTCGCGAACAGATTGACAAAAATGGAAAAGCACAGCTGTTCCGTTGCACACAAAGTTGAGCTATCTAGTTAGAAGACTGAATCCAGAAATCTTACATAAACAAAAAGATACCAAGTACGTCCTTTAAATATTTTGGCTGTATATTCTACAGTATTTCAAATGTATTTATTTCATCAGATCAATTGTAAAAACTTTTTGTTGAGCAGCATTATGAAACATATTTAGTAGTAAATGTTCTTAAATAATTCACTTAGTATCGCAAACATAAATCCAATTGCCCATGAGTGAAAATCTAGCAACTGTAACTGAATACATCTAATGCACACACATACTACAACATATTCGTCACTGCTATTCATGAAGAGTTACACATGGTAAACTAAAGTTGGCTTGAAAAAAACTTCTGAGAGTATGGACGAACTAAATGTTCCTCCCGAAACAGCTGTGAAAGACAAAAAAAGAAAGAGAGATAAAAAGACTCACGCACAACCGCAATAGCCTTCCCCATTAAGGGTGGCGGAGGACTAATAATAATTACACTGAATCCAGCAACCCTCAGGATCCAGTGTTCTGAGAGACCAGTGCAATGGAGGACCCACGAAATGTCACACGGGATTCCTGGCATAATCTAATCAACCCGTATTTAATTATAAATGAACAGATCAAAGACATCAGGGACCCAGTGGTGATAGGCTTCGGGTCGTTTGGCAATGTGATGGTCATTCTAATCATGCTTCGTCTTCCTCCGTCCACGTCCAGTGTTTTCTTCCTCATTCTGGCCGTGTCCGATCAGACCACTCTGGTAATGATTCCTCTTAAGAACATGTTATACAGGATGTTTAGTGTAACGCTATTCCAAAGCCTGGGCTCCTGGCAGTGTAAGGCTGGTAACCTTGTGGATTTCACCGCGTCACCTGTGTCATCCTGGATGCTGGTGTCACTCACCATGTTGAGAACTGCCTCTGTGCTGTGGCCACTTCGTGTCAGTGCCGTGTGGACGATAAGGAAGTCCAGAGTTACTGCAACCGTCATTGTCGCCATTCTTCTTCTAATGAATTGTTACTATCCAATTGCATCTGAAATTCGATCAGGATTTTGTTATGGTTACAAATTACAACTGTCCTGGTTGTTTTTTGATAAAATCTGGCAGTGGATAAGACTGTTTCGTTATTGTCTCTTGCCCATCGTATTGCTTGCGGTCAGCAACAGTATTCTTCTACAGACACTGATCAGATCTGTCAGATCGAACCAACGTCTTTCTGAGCAACAATCCAGCCAGGAGTCCAGACAACAGAAAGTGTCTTCACTGACTGTCACCTTAATCGTGGCAAATGTATGTTTTGTCGTGCTAACAACCCCAATGATGATATATGAAGTAACTCATGTCAGTGAGGATGCCTGGTTCAACGATCCGGTAGTGAGAGGCCGGCGTCGCGTGTTCCTTGTAGTCGGTCAAGTGTGCTGGTTCGCCAACAGTGCGTTCAATTTTTACCTGTACTGTCTGACTGGAACCAAGTTCAGAGCAGAGTTCCTCAACATTGCTTTCCAGTTTTACAGAATATTCAACAATAGCAGGAAACTCAATTCTCAACTCAAAGCTGCCTGAACAAGACGATGGTGTCATCCCCCCCCCCCCCCCCCCCCCCCCACCCCCCCCCCCCCCCCCCCCCCCCCCCCCCCCCCCCCCCCCCACGTTTTTTTCTACGTTAACATTCCATTGCCGTTTAAAATAGTAAACAAAACAAAAACAACACAAGAAACAAAATGCTGAAATATGTGGCAATGTAAAAAGAATCTTAATTTAAAACAACAAAAACTTACCATCTAGTCTTAATAATTAATGCTGATTTAAAACATTTTATCCGGTCCATAAAAAGGAAATTCAAGTTACACTTCTGTGTTTGTATTATGTTTGTATGTTATTAAATCATTAGTTATGTATAAAAGTTAACAATAATATGTATGCATAATGACTTCAGCAATGCACTGATCCCATGTGGAAAACGGTTGACAACACAAAATGCACATTATAAATAGGATAGCAATGAGTACATCTTGCACTAAAAAAATGTGTAGCATTACACCAGCTGCTACTCGCTTTCCAGATGAGGGCATGTGGTTTTACATTGTAGGAGGACGATTCTCTGTGACGATAAAGATAATACAGGAATGTAATAACGTATTCCTATTTCTCTCTTTCTTCATCTTTCTCTCTGTCTCTGACTCTCTCTCTCTCTCTCTCTCTCTCTCTCTCTCTCTCTCTCTCTCTCTCTCTCTCTCTCTCTCTCTCTCTCTCTCTCTCTCTCTCTCTCTCTCTCTCTCTCTCTCTCTCTCTCTCTCTCTCTCTCTCTCTCTCTCTCTTCCCCTCTCTTATTGTTCTCTCTCTCTCTCTCTCTCTCTCTCTCTCTCTCTCTCTCTCTTTCTCTCTCTCTCTCTCTCTCTCTCTCTCTCTCTCTCTCTCTCTCTATATATATATATCTAATATATATATATATATCTCTCTCTCTCTCTCTCTCTGTATATATATATCTTTCTCTATCTCTTCCATTCTCTCTTTCTTCGTTAATGTTTACACAGACTATTCTTTCACAGACCTCTGCCCCCCCCCCCCCCCCCCCCCTCCTCCTTTCACTCTCAAGCAATTCAACAGATTGACAGAATGCGTTCATAATTTACACATCAGAATGTAAAAGTGGTAACCGTGAGTATTTGTGCTAAGGTCGTGCTGTTTTCAGTTGAGTCAAGGAGAAGCCGTAACTGAATAATGACATCACAAAAACAACCTAGAGACTATGTTGCCCTTACCCTGGCCCAAATCGTGTTGGTTGTTAGTGATGATAGCTCAAACCAGTGTGCCGTTATTCAACTTTATGCAAACTATGTAACTCCCTTTTTCAGGATTTTATTACGTGTCATGTTCCAGCAGTGAAACTGTCGAGTCACGGGAGGTGCTCATGTGGTATATTAGTAATGGTAACCTCTCTCTTGAGCAAATATGTTGGAAAAATAGATACAACATGCAAACATGTTTCTGTTGTAAAGATTTCTGGTGCACTTTTTGGAACCATGGGTGATTGTTTATATATGTCTTTGTGTGTTCCGCCTTACGGGGGCCCTTTCTATGATGAAATGGATTGTATTTCCCTCTTTGATGATATTGAATTATGCTTATGTGATCTTTTTGACAAATTTGGAAATATGACTCTGATATGCAATGGCGATTTTAATGCCAGAACAGGTAAGCTCAAAGTCAGTGATGCATTATTGAACAACGAACCAACAAAATTAGATGCTGAAATACGGGTTGAAAACAGAACATCGTGAATTATTTTGGTAAGAAACTGTTGCAATTATGTACATTATTTGATTGTAAAATTATTAATGGAGCCTTCCCGTGGGATGAAGAGGGAAACTTTACTTTCATATCTGACCAGGGTAATAGCACTGTGGATTATGTTTTGGTGTCAAATTCCATTACTGATATAATTGATCAGTTAAATGTAACCGACAGGATTGAATCAGACCACTTACCCATTGAAATGCATTGTTTTACTAATCTCCCTGTCAATAGATGCACAAAAAACAATAAGAATTCTAAGCAAGCAAAGCTCATTTGGCAACCTGATAAAGTACAATCTTTCAGTCAAGCTGTGGAATCATTACAGTTTGAAGAAGATCTTATACATGCAACTGAATTACTGGACAGCTCAGTCGAGCTGTCAATAGAAGTATTGTATTTAATATCAGTCCTTGGTAAATGCTGCTCAAGACATGGTTAAATAAATTAAACCTTCAAATGCAGTACACAAGTCTCCATGGTTTGACAAGGAATGTTTCTCACTAACAAAAGACAGCTAGGCTCCAACTTAAAAATCTAAGGAGTACAAAAGACTATCATGACTTTTTGTTTTTTTAAACAAACACAGAAAAGTTTATCGAGATACGTTGGACATTAAAGAAAATGACTATAATCAATCACAAAGAGAAAAACTGTTAGTCTTTATTAAGTGCTCGTCAACATTTTGACCTGTAGTTAGAAAACATCAGCCTAGAAAACGTGTTAATAATGATATTACTAAAGATGAATGGCAGCTTCATTTTGACCGAGTATTGAACTCTGGAGCTGAAAACAACTACAGCAGTTATGAATTTACCCTAAGCAATAACGGAGACGTTTCAGATGGGTTTTTTAGATGCAGTCATAAATGCAGAGGAAGTAGAAGCATCTCTAAAAAACTTGAAAGCTAGAAAAACACCCGGTGCAGATGGCATACTAGCAGACTTGTTAATAACCTCAAAAGTAATAATCAAACCATACCTGAACCCTGGCTGTGACAGGGAGAAGCGTTTTGCAAATGAACTACGTGACCGTTTATTTAGTTCTTTCTGTAACCGTTGGACAATCCATATGGATGAAAGTCCACATTTGTCTGCATACAGACAGTTTAAACATGTATTTGAGGGAGACAATGATATAACAGTTCTCTGGAAAGATGCCTATCGTAACGCTCTCGCCCAACTTCGGATGGGAGTGTCTCCATGAAACACTCATCGACATCGTTTTAACGCCACAGACAATAATG
Source organism: Phymorhynchus buccinoides (assembly GCA_017654935.2). Lineage (NCBI taxonomy): Eukaryota > Metazoa > Mollusca > Gastropoda > Neogastropoda > Raphitomidae > Phymorhynchus > Phymorhynchus buccinoides. Next base: position 3,800,988 of record CM065686.1, read on the forward strand.
TGCAATGTCCAATTTGTAAAGTCAAACCTGAAACAGATAGTCATTTTTTGTTTGACTGCGAGGCGTATTCAGATATTCGTTTCAGGCTGGTTAATTGTTTGCCTTTTCTTAATCTAGATATTAATCGTCCCGCAAGGTTGTCAAAACTATTGAACGATAAATCTACAGAGAAGTTGGTATCTCTTTCCAAGTATATAATTCAGGCTTTTCATAAAAGAGCACGTCTTATCAGAGAAATGAATTAGTTCCAGTATTTTTTTCACGCCTGGTTATTTGTAGAAATTATTTCTTTTGAAACTGAATAGTTGTGGTTGGAGGGGGTTATCATTTTATTCAAGGGCTCCAAATAATAGCTTCACCATTATGGACCACGATTGATTATGTGTACTAATTTACTATTTGTACGTGGCATTTGTTTGTTGTATTGGGAATAATGTGGTATTGTGACGAGGTAATGGATTAAAAGGCTAAGTCTCTAGGGAAGACTTTTAGTGTGTTAAATGTTCAAGTAGAAAATTTGCCTTTAGCCCACTTCTCTAGGGTATGGGAGATGAGCAACTTTCCCGGCCCCTTTTCATCTAATAAATTTTTATATTTGTGCCCGGGTTCTGGCTCGTATGATTGTAGGAAATACAAGAGGTTGATTTGCTCTAAATCGCAGACAGAGAGAAGTAGGGTTATACATGAAATTTCAAGACTTCCACTCTCATCAGTCTGACCAAAGGGTTCAGAATTATTTGACACTTGTATTTTTTATTTACTCACAAAATCTGCATAAGATTATGTAACAATAATAATAATAAAGCAGCTCAATGGCGCCAAAACAAAATATGAATGAAAAACAATGAAATCCGAAAGGATTTACAAGACTTTTGTCTTTCTAGAAGGTTAGCCCCCAGCGGGAAGGGTCACTAATTATCTTCAGTGTCAGGAGGAAAGTTCAAATGATTGGCGTGGTCCTGTGGACTTAGCTGTTGTCAAGTTCCTCCGTAGGGATCGGCGAGTGCTGGGTTGACTCGGCTTGCTCGTCAGGTGAGAGTAGCTCCCAGTCGTTCCAGTTATGGCGTCGCGGGATGGCACGGTTCAGGCGTGGTCTCGTCGCGGATTCTTTGCGGCGTTCCCGTCTGGGTGCTTGTGAGTCAGGGATGATCGTCCTGACCACGATGCCCTGCTGATAATCACAGGAGAAGGTGGATGTAGATCTCTATGGCTTAGAGACAAGGGGCTTCAGTCGGCAGGGAATTAGTGGATCCCAACCGGCTAGAAGGCTGCCCTTGTACAATAGCACTAAGAACACATAATCTGAATTTCAGTTACCAAACTGAAATAACACATGACAGGTGTACTGGAATCAACTGTTATGATTCAGTACCCGCCTAGATCAAAGTCTATGATCAAGCCAACATCACTCTCCATCCAACACCTGGAAAGGAATGTTATCATAGTTAGCAAGGTTGCAACCCACAGGCTTCCTACTAAAAATATACAAAAGGGTTAGTAGGCATAAAATCCGGTTCTGGCACCAAAAGAGTTAAAGTCAAAAACACACACACAAATAATCAGTGCACATAATTAGAACAGAATGTTTACCACTTCTTTTCATAAAATCCGGTTCTGGCACCAAAAGAGTTAAAGTCAAAAACACACACACAATTAATCAGTGCACATAATTAGAACAGAATGTTTACCACTTCTTTTCAATAACATATCTACTCCTTATTCATCATTGAACATAGGATCTAGATCAAAAATAGGATCTAACAAAAACAAATCTCAATCACCAGCCATCAATAATACTCACTAGTTGGGCTATTAGGACTGGCTGGGAGAGAGGTTGATTCTGCAATGTTGCTCCAGCCAGGTTTCAGCGTCTTGTGAGAGAGAATGTTTAGGTGGGAACTTTCCTCCCTACTTAAATTTTCCCCTCCAATTTTAAATACCCGAGGGCCTGTGGTTGGTTTATAGCAGTCGACAAATCACAAGATGATGCTATAATATTATGCATACTAGTACAGAACGATCACGCGCCGGTTACATCATTGGCACGTGTCACATTCCCTCCTTCCTAACGCGGCGTGTCATCTTCCTCTCCCTATCGTGATCGGGAAAGGAGATACGGGGAACAAAGGGAGACCGCCAATGTGGGTGTCACCAGAGGAGAATCCCGTGATCAAACAGATATCGCTTCGGAATCAGCGCGTTGCTTGATGTTGAATTGTAATTAAAGTGGCGGCGGAATAAAGAAGGGGAGGGGGGGGTAGAGATGGGGGGGGGGTGTAGATAAAGAAAGTGGGGTTGAGCGTGACACATTGTCACAGGTATGCGGGCGGGCGCGCGCATGCACGCGCACGCATGTGTGTATGTGTGTGCGAGCGAGTATATGAGAGTATGTTGTGCACGAGTGCACAAGCCTGCGTGCTTTAGTGTGCGTATAATTATGTGAGCGTGCTTGTGCGCGTGTGTTTTTGTGTGTGTGCATGTGTAAGTGTAATGAGTGTGTATGCATATGTGTGTGTGAGTGTGCGTGAGGGTGTACGTATGTGCGTGCGTATGGGATGGTGTAGATTTTCTCCCAGAGCAGTGGAAATAACGTGAGTCGCAGAGACTGTCATTTTTCAGTAGACTCAAAAGAATGATTGTATCATCTACATAGAAATGCACTGAAAGTATTTAATACAGCCAAAGAATGGGACATAGGCCATACAACAGTGTTCAATTTGATTTTTTGTTCTTCAACACATGATGGAGGTGAATGCAACTAGGAAATTTCTACCATAGAAATCAAAAGTTCAATTTTCAAATTTGTACAAAAACATTATAGAGGGTATGTGACTATATAACCTACATCTTTAGCAATTGCAAGGCAAGACACATTTTTTTGTAAAGTTTCGGAAACAATTCTCAAATAGCAATGGTTCCAAAAGTAATGTGTTTGAAAGAACATGGTTATGAAGGAGATCAACGGAAATAGATGGCTAGTATATGTCAAGGAGGAGAAGTGGTAAAGTGTGGAAGGGGGATGGGACCATGTAACCTTTACTGATGAAACCAAAGGTTGACAAAATTCAGCATGTGTGTGTCAGGAGAAGAGCCGATAAAGAAGTCTTACTGCACACGTCAAGTCATATTCAAACCAAGTGGCAACTTTGAGGCTCTGGTAAGCTGTTTTCTAGCCCATTAATACATCCGAATGTGTTTGTCGATTGAAATATGAACAATGAGCTGTGTATTCTGCATGCTGGATGAAAACCTGAATTTGTCTGTATATCCCCACAGACGTGGTCAAGATTCAATAATCAAAAATGACACTTGCCCACTTTAAGAAGCGTTTGCAGTCACGAGCTTAAAGGGAAAGAAAACAATCATGACATTTTTGTGACTGCACAAAATCTAAATCTGATATTAAAAAACCCCGGCTGACTTCCATTGAAAAGAAAACAGTGTGTGTTTAAATAATCAAAATTTCCGACTGCTTCTGATTTTTGCAGGGTGTACACGCTGACGTCATTCTGACGTCATCATAGCCACCTAAAATATAATTCTTAGAAGATCCGTGGAGTATAGACAGTGAAATATGACCACCCCAAATGCTAAAGCAATCAAGCAATTGATTTTCTGTGATTTTTTAATGTACACTCATGATTTTGTGAAGTCATGTTGTCCAACCTAAAACGACACAAACAAGTGGACCAAGACTGTAGTTCAAAGCAATGTGCTGTTATTCAACTTTACGTTTATACATTTCTGTCACAATTCTAAGGGGTGATAATTTTCCGGCGTACACCGGAAATCCGGTTTTGGGAGTACTGAAACCTGTGGGTTCCTGTGGCTAAGAGAGGAAAAAAACGGGGCACGAATTCCAGGAAGAGATACTTCAGGAAAATGGCATTGCAAGTAACGTAAGCAAAAACCTCATTGGGTGCGAAACTTGGGTAGTTTTGACGTAAACATCAAAAATGCCACTACCACTCCCCCTCCCCCTCCCACTCCCCCACCACTCCCCTCTTAAGAAAAGTTTCGTTGATTGTGAATGCTCTAGATTTGAGGTTTTTACGTCTGAAGTTCACCCCCCCCCCCCTCTCTCTCTCTCTAAAAGCGTCGTTGTGTTTGAATGTTCCTGGTTCGATGTTTTGATGTAACACCCCACCCCCCAACTCCCTTCCCCCCCACTTCACCCTCTCTCCCTCACACGGCAAACTGATCGGCAAGGGGCGAATCCACATGTCTAAAATCATCAGTCATTCCACTATCAGCTGTGACATTTCTTACCCATCAACCTGATGAAAAACTAAATGACTAAATGAAATACTATTGACTAATTGAATCTGATGAATCGTACTCGTTTCGTTCCACATCTGTAGATCCTCATACACCATTTTGCTGAAATGTGTGTATTTCTATATAAGATATTTCGTCAGATAGGTCATAGACTATAGATAAGGGACTACTCGCTGTGACGTCACTCGCACGCTTTTCCTCGCTGTTGGCGAGTCAGTTTCCGGTTTTGGTTTGCAAGCTTGGAACAGTTCAACAATACTCGATTGTTATTGTATGAATGTTCGTTTAAACCTTGTTTTGACAGATTATTTTTTCGATGTTAACTGCACATCGTTAGAAAACATTAAGTTTATACAATGACGAGTTTACAATCTTAGTGAAAATACAACACATTAAACGGACTAAACGTTCACACCACATTGATGATTCGCTCATGTTACGGTTCGACAACGTGCAAATCGTAGATAAAGCACGTGTATTCGATCAATTACATTTTAGAGCCATCATTGTGAACATTTCTCCCCTCACTGATAGAAAGAAAGAAAGGGAGGGAGGAAGAAAGAACGAAAAGAAAGAAAGAAATGAAGGAAGTAAAACAAACAAGTGAGAGAGTGACAATGAGAGAGTGGTCAAGGACAAAATGCAGGTGATCCGTGCTTGATGCAGAGGCTGTCGTTTCAGCAGTCACGAATCAGCAGGCATTTTGTGTGTGACAGCCTAAAGGGGCAGATACACCACATACGATGCGATCCGACTGTGAAGATGTCCGTGAGTCACGATTCACGTGAAATACTTCCGTCTAAAAATAATTATGTTGCTTTCGTTCACTACACTCATACGAATCACGTAAAATACATGATACAAAAATTTCATCAGATTCGTGTACGAAGTTGAGCTGTTTAGCTAAATGACTGAATCTAGAAATCATAGATACAAATAAAACCAAGCATTTCTTCTTAAAATAGTTTGTTTGTATGTTCTTCATAGTATTTTTAATATAATTATTTCTTTCATCAGATTTATGGTTTAAAAAAAACCTTGTTGTTGAACAGTACCATACAACTTATTTAGTAGAAAATGTCTTAAATAATGCACCTTGTTTTATATATCGCAAACATAAATAAAAATGCTGAGTGAAAATCTGACACGGGAAGCAGAATATAACTATTTTCCTACATACAGTAGGCCTAACAGTATTGTTGATTGTTGTTTATATAAAAGTTTCTTATGTAAAGTTGGCTTTAACAAAAATCCTCAAACTAAAGCTTCCTCCCGGAACAGATGTGGACTACAAATATAGTGAACAAAACTAGTAGGATTTCATCAGATTCATGTAGACAGTAGAATGTCACGAGAATCATGCCTCACAAATGTCACAGTCGGATCGCATCGTATACAGTGCGTCTGCCCCTTAATTGATGCAGTTTCCGTCACTCTGGACTGAGGACTATATGGGGGAAAAGTCATTGAACATTTGAAAAGGGAGAGATCAAAAGGGAAAAAAGGAGGAAAGGAAGGGAAAAGAAAAGAAAGGGTTAAAGATGAAGGCGGAAGTGGTGGTAGGTTGCATGATGAGTGAGCAAGAAAGCGGAGAGCGGATGAATGAGTGAGTGTGGTGTGAGAGTTACATATTTGTTTTAATGTAAATTTATGTTGCATATTTTTATTTAATATTTTTTATTTTGATCTCATATTATTTCACATTGTGGAAGACAAGTTTCCATGTGCGTTGTACAATGCCAATGGACAATAGAGAGACATATGACTTATCAGGAATAATGGAGACAATTAAAAAACAGTACAAGGGAAACCATATAGTAACTACGATTGCCTCTTTCGCCGATGTTGTTTGTGTTGTAAGGAAAAAACAAACAAACAACAATTGTGTGATGGTGGCGAATAGTTACATAGCTTTATTAGTCAATCGGTGAGCAATACGGATACTTTTAAGACAAGGAAAGAGAGAGAGAGAGAGAGAGAGAGAGAGAGAGAGAGAGAGAGAGAGAGAGAGAGAGAGAGAGAGAGAGAGAGAGAGAGAGAGAGAGAGACAGAGAGAGGGGTGAGAGAGAGAGAGAGAGAGGGGAAGAGAGAGAGAGAGAGAGAGAGAGAGAGAGAGAGAGAGAGAGAGAGAAAGAGAGAGAGAAACAGACTGAGACACAGAGAAAGAGAGAAGACAGACAGAAACAGAGAAAGACAGAGATAGACAGACAAGTAGAGAGAGAGAGAGAGAGAGAGAGACGGGGGGGTGAGAGAGAGAGAGGGAGAGAGAGAGAGAGAGAGAGAGAGAGAGAGAGAGAGAGAGAGAGAGAGAGAGAGAGAGAGAGAGAGAGAGAGAGAGAGATTGGTGTATCGATATCTTTGATATTGATGATTATATCGTTTTTGATATCACATCTCTTTTAAACTCTTCTCTATCAACATCATCTTTTTTCCCTTCAGTCTCCCTCCTTCTCCTCCTCCATCTACTGTTCCTTCCTTCCTTCTTTCGTTCTTTCTTTTCTGTTTTCTTCCAACAACCAGTACTGTTAACCCCACTACAGGATACGGCAGATGGATAGCCCGGTGTTGATCTCTCATCAGGGACCAGCTACCCCCCCCCTTTTAAAGCCTAAACTAAAGTTAGCACCTGTGATAGATGGGCTCAGAATTAACCTTGTTAACTTCTGCTGTCTTTCCGCCCGTCTGTCTGTCTGTCTGTCTGAATGTCTGTGTGTGAATGTATTTACGTCTTTCTCTATTTTCTTTCTTTCTTCTCTTTTTGTATTCCATCTCATCTTCTGGGCCGTCCACGGCGCTCATTCTGAATCCCAACTCACAGCCACACCCTGGTTTGCCAGGTCGCGGAATCCAAATCCAGCAGTCCAAGGGGAGTGGGGGGAGGAGGGGGTGGTGGTGTCTGTTCGGCCGTCATGAGGCAACCAACCGAGGAGACACTGCTTCCTCTTTATCTCTGCATGCCTGTTTTACTTTACTTGTCTCTTTTATTTTGTATTCCTATCTTTCTATCTATCTCGGCCTGTCTTTCCGTTCTCTCTCTCTCTCTCTCTCTCTCTCTCTCTCTCTCTCTCTCTCTCTCTCTCTCTCTCTCTCTCTCTCTCTCTCTCTCTCTCTCTCTCTCTCTCTCTCTCTCTCTCTCTCTCTCTCTTTCTCTGTCTCTCTCTCTCTCCCTCTCTCTCTTTCTCTCTCTTTGTTTTTTTTTTTCTTTGTCTCTTTCTTTCTTCTTCCCTCCTTCCTTTCTTCCTTTCTTCTTTGTATTCCTTTTTTCTGGATGGAAGTTCAGTTTAACGTCGCGTATCGGCTTTCGCCATGTACGACGGGCTGAACAAACCATCCATGGTATAAACAAAAATTTAAGTTCCTGAATCACTGTCTTAGCCAAAAGGCCGAGAAGCGAACATAAATCTAATATAAAAAAAATCAAAAAAGAATTCCCTTTTTTCTGTCCACCCTGGGTATTTTATAGCAGCCAGATGTTCACGCAGTGTCTATTATGCAATCGGAGACAAATTTCATTGTGCTCCCCGCTGCGCTGCCCTGGGCAAATTTAGACCCGTGATCATTTGACCTAGAATTAGCCGTTTTAAAGACACACTGACGCAGCACGATTAAGTCCCTTGTTTTTTTCTGGGTAGCTGTGACCCACATACAAATGTCCCCAACTTCAAATTGAGGATGCTCTTTAAAATGATGTTTCGTTTTCAATTCGGGGACATTTGTATGGGAGTCAAACCTGGTGAAAGCAAAATTACTTACCAGCTATAAGAAGGAAAACACGTGAAACCCGTGATTTTGACACGTGACCTTGTGGGTCTTTAACTTTTACTGCCAGTCAGTGTGTGGGTCACTCCAGTCATCGTAATCATGGGTGCGTCTAGAGCAGCTAACACGGGTAGTAGTATGTAATTTAGACTAAATTACCAGTCTGGTATTGTAATCATGGGTGCGTCTAGAGCAGCTAACACGGGTGGTAGTATGTGACTTAGACTAAATTACCAGTCTGGTATTGTAATCATGGGTGCGTCTAGAGAAGCTAACACGTGTAGTAGTATGTGACTTAGACTAAATTACCAGTCTGGTACTGTAATCATGCGTGCGTCTAGAGCAGCTAACACGGGTAGTAGTATGTAATTTAGACTAAATTACCAGTCTGGTATTGTAATCATGGGTGCGTCTAGAGCAGCTAACACGGGTAGTAGAATGTAATTTAGACTAAATTACCAGTCTGGTATTGTAATCATGTGTGCGTCTAGAGTAGCTAACACGGGTAAGTAGTATGTAACTTAGACTACATTACCAGTCTGGTATTGTAATCATGGGTGCGTCTAGAGCAGCTAACACGGGTAAGTAGTATGTAATTTAGACTAAATTACCAGTCTGGTATTGTAATCATGGGTGTGTCTAGAGAAGCTAACACGGGTAAGTAGTATGTAATTTAGACTAAATTACCAGTCTGGTATTGTAATCATGGGTGCGTCTAGAGAAGCTAACACGGGTAAGTAGTATGTAATTTAGACTAAATTACCAGTCTGGTATTGTAATCATGGGTGCGTCTAGAGTAGCTAACACGGGTAAGTAGTATGTAACTTAGACTAAATTACCAGTCTGGTATTGTAATCATGGGTGTGTCTAGAGAAGCTAACACGGGTAAGTAGTATGTAATTTAGACTAAATTACCAGTCTGGTATTGTAATCATGGGTGCGTCTAGAGCAGCTAACACGGGTAAGTAGTATGTAACTTAGACTAAATTACCAGTCTGGTATTGTAATCATGGGTGTGTCTAGAGAAGCTAACACGGGTAAGTAGTATGTAATTTAGACTAAATTACCAGTCTGGTATTGTAATCATGGGTGCGTCTAGAGCAGCTAACACGGGTAAGTAGTATGTAATTTAGACTAAATTACCAGTCTGGTATTGTAATCATGGGTGCGTCTAGAGCAGCTAACACGGGTAAGTAGTATGTGACTTAGACTACATTACCAGTCTGGTATTGTAATCATGGGTGTGTCTAGAGAAGCTAACACATCTCTTGGTGGAAAAACCCCAGGCATTATGAAAAAGACATTACGATTTACATAACTGCGACATTAATTTTATTTTCTGGAACTGTAAAAGTGCCGATGACAGCAACAGCATGATATAAGCACAGTGCTTTAGTGAGTGCACATCTCTCTAACTAAATAAGAAATAGCAACAAACACAACATGCAAACGCGAATTTCCACAAATCAAATACTCTACCGAAGCGAAGATAAAGAAGAAGACGAAGAAGAGAAAAAACGAAGAATAAGAAGAACAAAAAAACGAAGAAAAAGAAGAAGAATAAGAATAAGAAGAAGAGAAGAAGAAGAAGAAGAAGAAGAAGGTGAATATAAAGAAAGGTGTCTATGTGCTCAGATTACTGCAGTCCTTTGTTCCAGAATAGCACTGTTAGCAGACTGTGATCAGCATCAGGTGTCGTCTGGCACTGTAGTGTGGGAGTGTGTAGATTTACAGGGCTGCGGTTTGACGCTGCACAGATTTATCAGAAGCAGTGCTGATCCACGAAGACACAGACTGACCTTCACGTGTGGTTATTTCAGGTTCTGGAGGACTGTTTTAAGGAATTGCCTTTCGATATAAACGTGAGGTGTTTATTTTTACATTCAAAAGGTTTGTGAAGGAAATGATTTTGTCTTTAAAGAAATACTTTAACCCTTTCACCGCCAGCCATTTTTCAGCCGTTATTGTCCATTAAATTTACCTGGGTAGAGAAAAGATTCCGTCTGCAATACTGAGGATTCCTCTGTGACATGCATGAAATAGGGCCTGTCCTTACCTCCCAACAATAAAACCATAGAGTAATTGGATTCAACAGACCCTCATTTGATGCCTTTCAGTGACATACAGGTGTTAAATCATTGTGGTGCCAAGAGACGACATTGGCGATGAAAGGGTTTTAAACGTATCGTTAAAGTGGACGTTCCCAGTTTTAAGAAGCACGAAGTTAACCTAATCACAGAGAAACAGAGCAATAGTTTCTGTCAAAATTATGTTCAGCAAACTGCCCAACAAATGTCACTAGCTTAATGATTCTATATCCCTCACATAATTAGCAAGACAGGCAATGTAATCACAGCTGAGTGACAGACGGTGATGTAGAATGTATGTGTGGGTAGAACGGGGGGGGGGGGGGGGGTAAACAGCGCCGGTGAAAAGCCGTAGGGGGAGGGGGGTGTCTCATCTCTATTCATGATCAGCTCAATGTGGTCAGCTGGCTTAGAGGTGGATCGTCCTCAGTGGATTTGTCTAAAGCTTAGGGTTGGTCCTAAAGTGACATGCTTCTCTCTGTGTGTCTCTGTCTCTGTCTCTCTCTCTCTCTCTGTCTCTCTCTCTCTCTCTCTCTCACTCTCTCTCTCTCTCTCTCTCTCTCTCTCTCTCTCTCTCTCTCTCTCTCTCTCTCTCTCTTTCTCTTTCTCTCTCTCTCTCTCTGTCTCCCCCTCTCTCTCTTTCTCAACTAAATATACAGTGTCTGTCGGTCTGTCGGTCTGTCTGTCTGTCTCTCTCTCTCTCTCTCTCTCTCTCTCTCTCTCTCTCTCTCTCTCTCTCTCTCTCTCTCCCTCTCTCTCTCTCTCTCTCTTTCTCTCTCTCTCTGTATGTGTGTCTGTGTGTTGCGTGCGCGCGTGTATGTGTGTGCGCGCGTGCGTGAGTGTTTGTGCGCACGCGCGTATGTGTGCGTGTATTTGTGTGTATGTGTGTGTTTTTGTGCGCGCGTGAATATGTGTGTGCGCGTGCGTGCGTGCGTCGTTAAAATAAGTTCATGTATGAAGAAGACCAGTATAACACGTATGTCCTGATGCTGTTACCTGGTTTGTAATGTCGGCTGCAGGGTGACCGTATAGCCATGCTATGGCACAACACCGCTCTAGCTCTCCATCACAGTCCGTCTACTGTAGAATAATGATGTCAAAATGCAATGCTATCTTATTGGCAGAAACAGTTTCTTGGGGTTACAGAATATGGCATAAACTTCTTGGGTTATTTTCGGAAACTCTGCTCTGAACTCACTTTCTTGCGATTACAGAATATGGCATACCTTTCTTGGGTTATTTTCAGAATCTGCTCTGAACTCACTTTCGTGGGGTTACAGAATATGGCATACACTTCTTGGGTTATTTTCAGAAGCCTTTGTCTGTTGGACTGTTACAAAACTAGTTTAGAAAGATATGATTAGGAATTATAAATGACTTTTTTTGTGAGGTATAAAATTCCACCCGAACAACATTTTTGACATGTTCTTTGCTGATTTGCATTTGTGTTCAAACATGACTGTGTGTCAAAATACAATGCTATCTTATTAGCAGAAACAGTTTCTTGGGGTTACAGAATATGGCATAAACTTTTTTGTTTTATTTTCAGAAACTCTGCTTTGAACTCACTTTCGTGGGATTACAAAATATGGCATAAACGTCTTGGGTTATTTTCAGAAACTCTGCTCTGAACTCTCTTTCTTTGGATTACAGAATATGGCATAAACTTCTTGGGTTATTTTCAGAAACTCTGCTCTGATCCTGGTGCCAGTCAAACAGTACATGTAGACGTTGCTGCCACTGTTACATCTCCACAGCACGGTGCTGGTCCTTTGAAACACCCAGACTTGCCCCCAGTGATCCGGGTCCCTCCAGTCAATGTGGCCCTCCAGTGTCAAATACATAGCCAGGTGTTGTCAGGAGGATGGAAGAAACACTGGCAGTAACCAAGGTGACAGTCAGTGAAGACACTTTCTGTTGTCGGCAATCCTGGCTGGATTGTTGCTGTGCTGAAAGATGTGTATTGATTCTCACAGATCTGACCACTGTCCACACTAGAACGCTGTTGCTGACCGTCAGTGTAAAGGACGGTAAGAAACTGAGCTGAAGCAATTAATCCAGGGGTCTACTTTGAATACAAGCCATCAGTACATTCCTGATTCATATACATAACATCCATCACAACCAATGCTATATCCATGCTAACAAGGACAGTTAATCATAATGCGAACAATACTTACTATGCTAACAGTAGCTAACGACTTTCTCTTGGTCCATACAGCACCGACACGAAGTGGCCACATCACAGAGGCAGCTCTGAGCATGGTGAGTGACACCAGCATCCAGGACGATACAGTCGATGCTCCACGCTCTATAGACCTGTAAATCTTGCACTGCCAGATGCCCTGATCCTTCATAGATTTAAAGCTAAACATGTATCGGAGGATGTTCTGCATCATCACATTCCCGAACATTCTGCCAGTCTGCCTGTCTGTCTGCGTTTATGTCAGACTCTCTTTCTTGCACATTTGATCATCTCACTTTGTGCACGCGCGCACGCCTGCACGCTCGCACGCACGTACACACGCACGCATAAACACACACGCGCGCGCGCGAGCGCAAACGCACACACACACACACACACACACACGCAGTCAACACACACAGTGCTACCAGCGTGTCTTAGTGAGGCGTGTTGCACGTCAACTCGGCTTGTATTTCAATCTGTTTATCTCTCTCTCTCTCTCTCTCTCTCTCTCTCTCTCTCTCTCTCTCTCTCTCTCTCTCTCTCTCTCTCTCTCTCTCTCTCTCTCTCTCTCTCTCTCTCTCTCTCTCTCTCTCTCTCTCTCTCTGTGTCTGTCTGTCTGTCTGTCTGTCTGTCTCTCTCTCTCTCTCTCTCTCTCTCTCTCTCTCTCTCTCTCTCTCTCTCTCTCTCTCTCTCTCTCTCTCTCTCTCTCTCTCTCTTTATGTATGTATGTCAATAGTTATGTATTGATGTTAATGTGCATGTCTTTACGTAGCATTTATTTATTTATTTGATTTTGTATTCATCGATTGTTTATTCATTTGATTATTTGTCATGTTATTTTTGTCATGTCATGATAGGGGCTGTGGGCCTAAATCATTAAGCATTTCGGAGTTCGGAGTCTCTCTCTCTCTCTCTTCTCTCTCTCTCTCTCTCTCTCTCTCAATCTCTCTCTCCCCTCTCTCTCTCTCTCCTCTCTCTCTCTCTCTCTCTCTCTCCCTCTCTCTCTCTCTCTCTCTCTCTCTCTCTCTCTCTCTCTCTCCTCTCTCTCTCTCTCTCTCCTCTCTCTCTCTCTCTCTCTCTCTCTCTCTCTCTCTCTCTCTCTCTCTCTCTCTCTCTCTCTCTCTCTCTCTCTCTCTCTCTCTCTCTCTCTCTCTCTCTCTCTCTCTCTCTCTCTCTCTCTCTCTCTCTCTCTCTCTTCTCTCTCTCTCTCTCTCTCTCTCTCTCTTAGTTTCTCCCCTCGTAATTCTTGAAATGTGACTGACGAGAGCTTCTATTGATGAACGAATGAACTCAGAGAATGTCTATCACTTTCAACAGACCAGAGTTCCTGTAGTGGACAAGTAACTCTTCCCCAATCAGTCCGTATTGATGTGACGAAATGACCCACGGATACACAAGTCCACACAGTGGTCAGCTGATTGCATACACACAGAAACAAGTGACCACCTACTTTACAGAAAATACCAGTATATGTCCACGACTGTCAATACGACATAATGAGGTGTTGTTTTTTGCTAAATGACAGATTCTTCTGGTATCATTCTCAGGGAAACGCAAGAAGGTATTATCAATACAAATATAATAAAGAAATGTAGATAGTACCCTTTGGTTTTTACACACAAAAATGTGATAGTATTTTCTTGATTATTGTCATAACTCTTTGTGTTATCTCTCCTTCGTCATCGTTCATTTTACACTGTCAATTTCTGTGGATATGATTGATACGTGTGGTTTCTTGTTGTTGTTGTTGTTGTTGTTTGCTGCAAAGCTGGCTTTCATTTTGATTTCTGGCATTGCGAAATGTTGGCTACATTGCAAATGCGCAAATGCATAGACACACAGACGCACGCGCGTGAATACACACGCACAGACATGTATACACGTATGCATACGCGCGCACCACTATACACACACACGGGCACACACACCACTACACACACGCGCGCGCGCACGCTTGCACACATATTCACCACCACTACACACACACACACACACACACACACACACACACACACACACACACACACACACACACACACACACACACATATATATATTATATATATATATATATATATATTATATATATATATATATATATATATATATATATATATATATATATATATATATATATATATATATATATATATATACTGTTATCATACAAATCCCCACTTGAACTGCTGGACTCCGCACCACCCAGAAGTGTATGGGTTAATACAGCAAATAAATAAATAAACAACATTACACAAAACTTCATGGCAGTCAATGTTTTATTAAAAACAACAAATTTTCGTTTGTCTAAAAGCAAACTTTTTCAAGTAACCAACTACTATACACACACACACAAGTGATTTTCTATCTGTGAAAAAATGTTTTTATATACACTAGCCTTTTTTTGTATTCACTGAGCTTAAATCACTAAGTTCCAAGTTTCAGTATCTCAATAATCACGTAGTGAACTCTCCTCATTGTTGTCTTCACTCCAACCTCGTTTCTACGGTTATCTTCTATTTTTTTCCCCTCAGTTCACCCTCTCTCTACATTATTTTGAATTCTTATTAACTCACTTTGATCCTATCCCTTAACTTGCGAGTTTGATAGCAACATACATACATATGAAAATATTTGCACGATATGTTAAAACCAAAGCATATATATATATTATATATCTACACATACACATACATATATTATATATATATATATATATAGTTTGCTTTGATAAAGCTTTTCTGTGTCCAATGTCTTTATTTGTGAACCTCAGAAACAAAACCAGTTAATGTTAACTTTGAGTAATGTTCGTGTTCAAAAAAATAAAATAAAAAATTAAATAAAAAATTAAAAAGTTATATAAATTGTGCTGATTACTTTTTTATCCCAATAGGGGAGGGACAGTGCCTTATGCAAAGACAGCTGTGTTATATATTATATATATATTATATATATATATATATATATATATATATATATATATATATATATATATATATATATATATATATATACATACATATATATATACACATATATATATATTAAAACAGATATTAAATATTAAAAATTAAAAATTAAAAATTAAAATGTCGAAATGCTTCACTACCATCATATTAGAAATTTCATACATAATTTTCCTAACTTAGTTTTTATTATACACACGACCGGTAATTTTCTTATATGCCGATGTTAAATCTTTAGTAAAACCTTTTATAGCCAACAGTGTGACCCTATATTACATAGGATTCGTTGTTCCAATAATATAACCAAAGCTTAGGACCTGTTCTGTAATATGTGTCATATATTATTATTATACATATGTAATAGTGTGCAGAGAGATTGGTAATGTATTATCACATCACAAAACGTCCATCTCACTATTAATTAAACAAAGTTCATATTCTTACACATAATAAGCAGACCTGTGATTATGAGCAGTGTTCACCAGGACATATACTAATATCACTATTAACAGGGTCTATTCTAAAAAATTCACTAATTTCATGTATCAATAAAATGTAATCTACCACATAATAATTGGTCGTGTTCACCAGTAATGTCACAAAGGGGGGAGAGAGGGGATATCTTCACATCGCAAATGATTTATCCTAATAATAAACCAGTTTTATTTTTTCATCAAAGTGGTTGTCATGTAATTGTTAGGCAGGGTAGGTATATATATATATATATATATATATAACACTACACACACACACACACACACACACACACATACACACCCGCGCGCACACATACACACACAGACAGAGAGAGAGAGAGAGAGAGAGAGAGAGAGAGAGAGAGAGAGAGAGAGAGAGAGAGAGAGAGAGAGAGAGAGAGAGAGAGAGAGAGAGAGAGAGAGAGAGAGAACGCACGCACGCACGCGCGCGCACATACACACACACACACATGCACACACACATGCGCACACACACACATGCACAAACACACACGCACACGCATTCGTGACAGCATTCGTGACAGCATTCGTGACAGTGATGTTAAGAGAGAAACGTCTTTCAGACAGGGTCAAACCAGATGGAAGAGCGATCGTGACGATGTGGTCAATGCCTGTCACAATATCGCTGACACCGTGACCCCACACATCACTCAGTGGGTTGCTCGAAACATTGAAGGGGAACAAAACCAGATGTCATATACAATGTAATCCTAATTACTGATGAAAGTCAAGGGAAACACTTTTCGACTGTGGATTTTTTCGTGCTAAAACAATTCTTGTGTGCTATGATACGAGTGACACTCCATATATTTTATGCCTAGTAGTTTATTTTATGTTTCACCAAACCAACTTAGGTTGAAACCCACCAATTATCTTTGAAATAAACAGTCTTTGTAACCTTCATGATAACATGTATTATGCATTGGGATTACTTTGATACTGCATGCCATTTGGTAAAACGGACACCCCGAGACGTATGCAGAGGTCTTAGCTCAATATGTTCCTAAAATACAGCTTTATGTATGGTAAGAAAGGCAAAAACGGAAATAATAGAATTAACCGAGAAATGCAGGGGGGGTGGCACATCTTTACCTTTGCCGAGTTTTCAGTAAATGTAAAGAAATGACAGCTAATACTTTCTTTAAAAATGTTGACAGCAAGATTCAACCAATACTTTTATATTCAGCAGAAATTTGGGGGTTGAATAGATTAGATCACTTGGAAAGAGTACACATGTTAGCATGTAAAAGATTTTTAGGTGTGCCTGGAAGAACCCCAAACAAAATGATTTACGGTGAGTTAGCAAGATACCCGCTCTATGTAAATTCTTATTGTGCATGTATCATGTATCAGATACTGGTTCAGAGTTCTTGAAATGGATGCTAATAGGATGCCCAGCAATGCTTACCAGATGCTTCTAAATGTAGACTTAACTGGTGGGCAGTGTTGGGTGTCCAAAACAAGAGAAATGTTACGTTTAACTGGCTTTAACATTGTCTGGTTGCAGCAAGGTGTAGGAGATACAAAAATGTTTTAAAGCATTTTCAAACAAAGACTTATTGATATGTTTATACAAGAATGGTCGGGAACTATCAGAGACCGTGACCGATATGATAATTATAGAACATTTAAGACCGTCTTTGAAAGAGAAACATATATTTTAAACATGGATTCATTTTGTTTTCGAGTAGCCGTTGCACAGGTAAGATTAAATGCCCTTCCGCTTAATAATAATGTCCATCGATATTCCACTTCTGATCAGGCTAAATCTTGTCCATTTTGTAAAAACCAAACAGAAAATGAACATCACCTCTTATTTGAATGTTCTACTTATAAGGATTTAATAACTAAATTTCTCAAGGAATCAGTTAATGTTTCCATCTGTACATTGCTCAAAGCAACAAATTCAGACCATAGACATAATTTGTCCAGATTTATATTTCATGCGATAAATAGAAGGAAAAGACTAATATTAAGTTAGAGTCATTGTCATTACACTGGGTTGTTTTAAGCGACTGAATGTAATTGACTGAAGAGGGTAACTAAGTTGCATAACTGTTGGATTAACTGTTGTAATATAATTGCTATTATATATAATTATTATAGTAACTGCAAGAACGAATGTGCATGCTGTTGTAATGTCTACTACTGATGATAATTTTGAATGATTTATTTTTTCACCCCTTGTCTCCCCTCCCAAATATTGTATTGTGGCCCAAGGCCAATGTACAATTAAATTTTCCGAGTTCCGAGTTTACGAGTTCCGAGTTCTCTCTCTCTCTCTCTCTCTCTCTCTCTCTCTCTCTCTCTCTCTCTCTCTCTCTCTCTCCTCTCTCTCTCTCTCTCTCTCTCTCTCTCTCTCTCTCTCTCTCTCTCTCTCTCTCTCTCTCTCTCTCTCTCTCTCTCTCTCTCTCTCTCTCTCTCTCTCTCAGTGTGTGTGTGTGTGTGTGTGTGTTGTCACATGCATGGTGTAACGTATGGTGAATGGTCAGCACAGACGGTGTTTGTCTGATTGTCTGTCTGTTTGCTTGCTTGCTTCCACAATGCGTAAATATATTGAATGGTCACAGTGATCTTATTATTATTACCCCTCTTCGCATAGAACTAGTAAAATCAGGAAAGAAAGCCGTGCCTTCAAACTAATGCAGGTAAGCCTAGGACCTTTAAAGACCCCGCACGTCACGCGTCAAAATCACGGTTTTCACGTGTTTCCCCTCTTATAGCTAGTAAGGAATGTTAAGAAATCTTCCTAGCATAAGAGGGAATGTGACACGTGACGTGCGGGGTCTTTAAAGACCCACCAGATCATGTGTCAAAAGCACGGGTTTAGCGTGTTTTCCCGCTTACAGCTGTTTGACTTCCATACAAATGCCTCCAAATTGAAAACGAAACATAATTTTAAAGAGCAGCCTCAATTTCAAGTTGGGGGCATTTCTATATGGGTCACAGCTACCAAAGAAAAAAGAATCAAGGGATTAATCGTGGTGGGTCAGTGTATCTGTTGAGGAGGAGCCCGTGTGGCAGCGCAAAATGTTACAACGCGTCAAAATGTTACTTGTAACATTTTGCGCGGAAAGTTCTGCGGCAAAATGTTACAATTGTAACATTTGGACGCCTTGTAACATTTTGCACGGAAAGCCTGCGGCAAAATGTTACAATTTTATTTGAATTGTAACATTTTGCGCGAGGCGCCCGGGGCGCCAAGCGCAGTTTGCTACAATTGTAACATTTTGCGCGAGGCGCCCACCTTTGATTGAAAGTTTTCAATTGTAACATTTTGACGCGGTGGAAAATTTTGCCCTGGGCGCCTCGCGCAAAATGTTACAATTCTAACAAAATTGTAACACTTTGCCGCAGGCTTTTCGTGCAAAATGCTACAACGCGTCAAAATGTTACAATTGTAACATTTTGCGCGAGGAGCCCCGGGCACCTCACGCAATTTGCTACAATTGTAACATTTTGCCGCGTTGTAACATTTTGCGCTGCCACATCCCGACATTGCAAAA
>CM065686.1:3845265-3855265 GCA_017654935.2 Phymorhynchus buccinoides
CTGTCCACCTCTTCGAACAATTCCCATTGCTCCTTCATTAAGAACATGGTGTTGGCTGGACGCCGATATGTTGAATGATAAGGAACCTACATGACATGTGTTGCGGTGTATTAAGTAATGCCTGGTGAATGATAGGGGACACTATTTGAGATGCGTTGTATTAAGTAATGCCTGGTGAATGATGAAGGGTATTAACACTATTTGAGCTGCGTTGTATTAAGTAATGTCTGGTGAATGATAAGGGACACTATTTGAGCTGCGTTGTATTAAGTAATGTCTGGTGAATGATAAGGGACACTATTTGAGATGCGTTGTGTTAAAGCGACGTCTGGTGAATGATGAAGACAAACTACAATGTGGTGAGTTGCATGAAAGTAATGTCTGATGAATGATCAAACAAATACAATACTTTCTCTTCTTTCGCGTTCTCTGGATATGGCCATAATGGGTAAAATACATGCGTCTGCAGTCTTGCACATTCCTGGTCTTTTTGCTGCCCTCAAACCAACATCATTATGGTTTTTGAGAGAGAAACCTGTCACCAAGTTCAAAACAGTTAGATACACATTCCGATATGAGATCAGCTCAAAGAAGAAAACAGTTTTATAAAAACTTTTTAGAAGAAAAAAGGTCTGACAAAGGGTTCTTAATAAGACAGAACCAAACCTAGCAGAAGACAGTAAACACAGACGAATGCACAGTGAAACAGAGTAATGATAGATTAAAGGAAGTTACCAGTACAGAATTTCGTAAAGAAGGGATCACCCAAGGAGGGGATGTTTAACTTTAGCCAAATTTCATTAAAACTCAGTACGAAGTTTCCAAGTAGCTTTCTTCACCGACGAGCTCGCAACGAGACAAGGGGTGATCAAAGGCAATAAAAGGACCCACCGCCATACCAGTAGTCTACACCTCCAGTACATGAAAGGGACATTAAGTGTCAAAAATGACCATTCTGAGAAAATGAACACGTGAACAGTGCAGACTGGTTCTCTTTCGATACTGATATCGGAGAACTATTCTTGTAACTTCTTCTGTTTTAGAGGATATGAGCATTACTAAAGTTGGTAGGGTGAGACTTGTCGTGCCAGTTTGAGAAATCAGTCTAAAGTTTAGCCTTCGGCTGAAGAAAATGCATCAACCTAATCGTTTTAAAGAAATTATGGAATATTTACGACGAAAATTGAGTTTTACGTCCTCTTGGTCTGAATCAGACACAATATGGGACATTTGTAAATACAAATATGGTGGGAACAATACTGGAGGCAATGCCCGGAGGCAGTAAGAAAAACGGGTGTCATTATAAGTCGCCGGATTTTTTTAATTAATACAGATAATGTAGCGGTGACCACGCCTCTGAGGTTTAAACCTCGTCGGCTATGGCACCGGCCACGAAGTAGTTATTTTATCTTAAAATGAATATTTAGAGACCATATGCAAAGATTGTCCTTTATAAATATGAAAGATGATTATGTTAGAGAGCATGAAAATAGCAGTAACTCAAAATTAATACAAAATGAGATTTGTGCATTTGTAAGCCAGTTGGGAGAATCTAGCTCAGCGATTTAATGTCCCTGTTGTGGTGCTGGATCACAGCTAATCCACTGACTACAGCTCCTTCTACAGTCAACAGGGGAAGCAACTCAAGCTCTTCTGGTGGTTTGACAGAAAATCACTCTCGTGGCTTGCTTTACTTCCCTTGACGCAACAAAAGGCATAGTCTAGTTTTGCTGCACGTGCGCGCGTAAGAGAGAGAAAGCGATACGGAGAGAAAGAGAGCTAGAGACAACCGTGGCCAAGAAATGGTCTATTAAAGACACACTGACGCACAACGATTAAGTCCCTAAGTTGCTGTTTTCTAGGTAGCTGTGACCCACATACAAATGTTCCCAACTTCAAGTTGAGGTTGCTCTTTTAAATGATGTTTCGGTTTTTGAATTTGGGAGTATTTGTATGGGAGTTCAAAGCTGTTCAAAACAAGATTTATTACCGGCTATTAGAAGGGAAAACACGTGGAACCCGTGTTTTTGACACGTGATCTGATGGATCTTTAAAGGAACCTCACATCCCCGATTCCGAAAACCAAATGAAAACGTTCTGAAAAAACAAACATCACAGCACGTTTTGGGGGTTGGGGCGGGTGCTTGGGCTGTGGGGGGGGGGGGGTGGAGTATTGCTTTGGCTCAGACTGCCAAACGAATAATCGCTACAACCTACCTTTTATGTCACACTCTTCAAGATAAGCTGAACAGTCATACTTTAAAAAAATCAAAAAAATCACTCTCATTTTGCCGCAGAGCCATGGATCAACTGGCCATTAGTCACGATAATCCTCGGATCAACTGTGACGTCAACGTTAAACAATGTGACAGGCTTTTGAACTTTAGGAAACTGTTTAACTATGACATCAAAGCTCTCAGAAAGAGACTTCATAGAAGCAGACAATGCATAAGCGAACGGCAACGTGTGTTTTTTTTCTTCTTCCTTTTGGTGTGTGTAAAAATACAAATTATAAGCTATGGGCTTGATCATGTTCAGATTTATGTATGTTTGTGACTTCCAATAAACTCAGAGTTAATTATTCAGTTCGATGGTGCAACATTCCGCAGACTTTTTATTTGTGTTGGGGTCTCCTTTAATGAAACGCCATATCGTGACAAGGGCTATTAGTACTAGTATTACTAGCTATCGGCTTGATCACGTTCAGATTCATTTATGTTTGTGACTTCCAATACACTCAAGACTTAACGATCCAACTCATGGTTGGATGGTACAACTCTCTGCATACTATTTTTTTGGGTGTTGGGGTCTCTCTCCTTTGATGAAACGCCATATCGTGATAAGGGCTAAGGGCAATGCTTCCACCTAAAGAGCCAATGTGTCAGGACCTCAATGAATACGGGATGCGCCTCGTGTAGCTTAGGTGACAGTACTACTGGTGCCGGTGCAGAGGCAGATCATTATCCCCCTTTCAATGTTTACCCCTTGGTCAAAATATGTATAGGTCAGATTATCGCAGATTTGGGGCCTAAGTTTCTTTGTGATTAGAACTTGTTTGATAAATTTGAATGTTTGTTGTGTTTGAATTGTGGATCCACCCCTCCCTTGTACCCTTTCACTGTTTCATTATATGCTTTCCACGTTTGTGACAAAAGAATGAAAAGAACTCAAAGTACACCTGTCTTGCTTCATTGCTCAGAAGCGTAGCTAAGATAAATAAAGTAAAGCAAAGTATGCAGTAAGTGACCTTTGATCATGTAAATATACAACACCATGATAATATTGGGACGAAGAGAAGCTAAGCCTATGTACTTCTCATAGCCAACAGACAGTGTCTCTTTACGATTCTGTTCTGCTCTTTCTTCTCTGGGACCCTCTTTGTCTCTGTTTGCGCATCTCTCGTATGTCCTCCTTCCATTCCGTCTTCTCTCTCTCTCTATCTCGCCTCTCTCTCTCTCTCTCTTCTCTCTCTCTCTCTCTCTCTGCTCTCTCTCTCTCTCTCTCTCTCTCTCCCAATATCACCACCGATACCAAGCAAGCTAAATGACAAAATATTCCTAAGCCAGTAAAACAGTCCCGGCTCCATCGCAGTGTACACACATTAATACACGATTCCACACTCATCTGCCTCATACTCTCCCGCCCTCGTGAAAAACTCTTCATCCCTGAATTTTGCATTACAGATTCTTCTGAAATCGCCTTGAAATATTGCACCTAATCATACAAATTATCACTCAAGGGTGCAATTACGCATAATGTTCTTTGGGGGTGGTGGGGGTGACTGTTCCCTGTCTCCCCGGCACCTCCCCCTCAAAAAAAAAAAAAAAAAACCCCCAAAAAAAAAAAAAAAAAAAAAAAACCCCCCCCCCACAAAAAAGACCCCTCTCTCTTCCAGCTGATCTGACCCCTACCCCGCCACTTTTTATCCGTAGTTAACTGATACCAATTCCTTGAGAGAGAGAGAGAGAGAGAGAGAGGAGAGAGAGAGAGAGAGAGAGAGAGAGAGGGAGAGAGCGAGAGAGAGAAGAGAGAGAGAGAGAGTTAGAGAGAGAGATATTGAGAGAGAGAGGGAGAGGGAGAGAGGTGGGGCGGGAGAGAGAGAGAAAGAGAGAGAGAGAGAAAGAGAGAGAGAGAGAGAGAAAGGAGAGAGAGAGAAAGAGAGCGACGAGAGAGGAGAGAGAGAGAGAGAGATATCAACGTAAACTAACGAATCTATAAAATAGTTGATTAGCCCGTGTGCCTGTATCATATCTGGATAGGGGTGTATTAAAAAGATAATGAGAAAGAAGAGAGAGAGAGAGAGAGGCGAGAGAAGAGATGAGAGAGGAAGGAGAGAAGAGAGATGAGACGAGAGAAGAGAGAGAGAGACGAGGAGAGAAAGAGGAGAGAGAGAGAGAGAGAGAGTAGTATGTAGTATGTTTATGTTACAGTGGTCATCATGATTACCATGCCAACCCCCAAACCTTCAGCACCAACTGTACACTACTGATGTATAAGCAGTGCGTGTTGTTGCCATGTTACCAATGCTAGCCAAGGCGAAACAAGCTCCTTTCATTCGTTGTTTCCTTTTTTTTCGGTTTTCTGTCTATAACTATTAGACTGCAAAATTAATGTATGTCCTTAGCAGAAGTTTACGCATTATCTATTTGTATAATATTACATATGCATGGAGCTAACAAAGTTTTAATGTGTGTGTTTGTTTGTTTTTTGTGTGTGTTGTGTGTGTGTGTGGTGTGTGTGTGTCTGTGTGTGCGTGCGTGTGCGCGTGGCGCCGTTTGGGCGTGCGTCTAGTGTGGTGTGTGTGTGTGTGTGTGTGTGTATAGTGTGTGCCGTGTGTGTGTGTGCGTGGCGTGCGTGAGGCGTGTGTGGTGAGTTGTGTGCCGTGTGCGTGGGGTGCCTGCCGTGCTGTGCTGTGTGCGTGTGTGTGCGCGCTGTGTGCGTGCGCAGCTGCGTTATGTTGTGTGTCTGGTTTATGCTATGCCAGTGTATGTATCTATTGTGTGGTTGTGTGTTTATGCGTAGTTGCAGTGTATTAAATGTGGCTTCGTTCTCACAAATCACTTACTCCAAGTGCACGTAACTTCTTTAAAGGGGGGGGGGGGGATGATTTTTTTTCTCCAAAAGAAAGATACACGTTCGAGGGTAAACAACATCAAAGAGCCGGAGGGGACAAATTTTCACGTAGGGCTTTCAGCTTCATAGTTTCCACCGGTAATGCCTTCAGTCAGCGGCGTGTCGCATTCTGTGGTCCTGTTGTTTTTTTAGGTTTACAAACAAATGGGGGAGGGGAGTATGGGTGGGGGAGAGGGTGGGGGGCCGGGGCACGGGGCACTGCGTTGGAGGTTTGGGATGGTGGGGGCACGCGTTGGAGGGGCGAGTGGGGGGGGGGCTCTCACTGCGTGGAGGGGAGGGTGTGGGAGGGGGGCAACATGGAGACTTTGGAGGGTGGGGGATGGAGGGGGCAATGCGTCTGGAGGGGAGGGGGGTGGGCACTGCGTTGGAGGTTGGGGGCGGGGGGCAATGCGTGGAGGGGTGGGGAGGGGGGTGGGGCACTGCGTTTGGAGGTGCAGAAAGGAGGTGGTTTGATAAATTGGATGTAATTTTAGAGGATTGCAGCGCGAAGAAAGTTTGGGGAAAAAGGAAGCAATTGAAACATGTCTTGTTATTTAGATGGAACAAAATAAACAATCAACAACAACAACAACAACAAAAAAACGACCGACACAGCAACAACGCAAACAGTAGAGAGCACGAGCAAAATGTTTTGTAGGAGTATAATTATGCAGGCATACTGCATACTGCATAATACAAACGCTCGCAATCAAGCAACATTTTAACACACGCACGCGCGCACACACACGCACAAACACACACAAACACACACACGCGCACGCGCACGCCCCACACACACACACCACGTGCGGGTGCCTGCATGCACTTTAACCACCAATCGTACTTTCTTGATCCACGGCACACGTGTTTTACCGCGCCGGGCTTGCGTTTGCCAAAGAACAGTGCACATTTCGTCGATAGAGGATATATATTTCTCTCGGATATTCCTCTTGTCCCCCCCCCCCCCCCCCCACCTCCCCCCCCCCCTCTCTCTCTACTCTCTTCTTTCTCGGGTCTATCTAACTCTCCTCTGTGACTATCTATATCTGCCTCTTTCTGTCCGACTGTCTGTATGTCTGTTCCACCCCCCCTCCTCTGGTCTCTCTCTCTATCCCCCTCAAACCCATCCTCACCTGTCATTACCCCAAGCGGTTTCTTTCTTTTTTTGTGTAACCCATTTGCCTTTTCACTTTTGTGCATGTCCCGGGGGAGCCGAAGGTTCGGGAACTATTGTTGTCGGTCCGTCCGTCCGGCGTGTCCGTCGTCCGGCGTGCCTCCGTCCGGCTGTTCGTCCGTTTTTCTCAAAAACTATTCAGTCTATCATCATCAAATTTGGCATACTAGTTTGCCAAGAATGCAAGCTATCCACTGATGTATTTAGTTTTACATTAAGGTCAAGGTCGCGCCAGTTACGGGGTTCAAACCCCGAAACACATAATCGCTGATATCTCGCGATGTTTTGCATGTAATTTCAATGCAGGTTTTTTTCACAACCATTTTCTTGATGAATGGTCTTATAACACACTAGTTGTCATGAATTTTTCTGTGCCCTCATGTGCTCATGATCGCGCGCGAGCGCAATATATCAAATCACGGGTCCGAACACACATGTGCCATGAAACACGCGGCATTGGGTGGGAAGATTCACTTGAAAGACGCCGCCATCAGTTCTACAGTCAAACCCGACAGCCAATCTCGGGCGCGCAAGCCTGGGCGAGAAAGCAAAATGCGCGTCGGGTGTCCGTCTCAGAAATTGGCATATTCTCTTTGATTGGTAACCCCCCCCCCCCCCCCCTTCCTGGCAAAATTAGAGCTGGCGTTGGGTACCGACACATTCCCGATTTCGGAGTAGCTCGGCGATGCTGCCGAGGGGACTATTTGCAGCCGCTCGGAGTTGCACTAGTTCTTGTTGTTGAATTTATTTTACCCCAGATGAACTGTACTATATGTTTTGTTTGTTTTAACAGGTTGTTGAACGTTTGGTAAGATATATTGATGTGTTGTTTTGTACTAAGTGGTCGAACTTTACGCCCGCGGTTGTGGAACAGTCCTGTTTTGACCGTAGCTGTTGACGGGACTATAATGGAATTTTTTTTAAATATTACCCCAGGTACTGGTGGAAAAAAAAAAGAAAAAAAAAAAAAGCATTGTATTGCTTATTTTATGTTTCCCTGGTTAAATTAACATTTCGTTTTCGTTTTTCGTTTTTCTTGTTCTCTCTCTTCGTCTCCTCTCTCTCTATACTCGTCGTTACTGTGTGCCTTTCTATCTCCTGCTTCATCCTTATGTCCCTCTCTCTCTCTCTCTCTTTCAATCTTACTCTCTCTCTCTCTCTCTCTCACTCCTCTCTCGTCTCTCTCTCTGTCCTCTCTCGCCTCTCTGGTCTCTCTTCTCCCCTCTCCTCTTCTCTCTCCTCTCCCTCTCCGCTCTCTTCTCTCTCCTCTCTCTCTCTCTCTCCTCTCTCCGTCTCTCTCTCTCTCTCATGGTTTGCGTTTCTTTGTGATTGGCGATTGTGTGTGTAAGTATGTGTGTATGTGAATTACATGTGTTTGAATTTATTCATGCATTGCAATGCCCTTTAAATGTTTGCTTGTCCTGTTTTTGTAGCCGCCCACCATGACATGACCCCAGGAAGGCCTATTTATACTTAAGGCTATTCAATTAAACCATTCAGTGTTCAGTGTTCACTCTCTATCTCTCCTCTCTCTCTCTCTCTCTCTCTCTCTCCTCGTCTCTCCTCTCCTCTCTCTCTCCTCTCCTCTCTCTCTCTCTGTCTCTCTCATCTCATTCATCTCTCTCTCTCTCTCTCTCTCTCTCTATCTCTCTCTCATATCTCTCTCTCTCTCTCCTCTCTGCCTCCCTCTCCCTCTCCTCTCTCTGTTTCCGTCTATGCCACACTGGTATGCATTTTGCATATGCGAGGCTTGAAGGGGCATTGACTGCATGGATGAAAAACAAACACCAGGACAAACAGACAGACAAACAAACATCAGACAGAGAGGCAGGCAGCAGACAGAGAATAAACATGAAGAATAATAATTAATAGCAACACAAATGCATTATAAAAGAATTATGGTGGCGTGATGTGCTAGTATCTGCGACATCATGAAACTGGATATTTCAACAACGGCATAAAAAGGGGGTAACATTATGCTGGATTTGAATTTGCTTTCAGATAGGAAAGCTTTCATTGATATTTAAAGGTCGAGAGAAACATTTGACTTGAAATTTGAGAGCTAAAAGACATTTTACAAAAACATTTATTAATAATGGTGATAAAATAAATTTGAAACAATTATAAGTTCATGCAACAAAAGTCTTATAATAATAAAACACAAAACAAATAGTTTGTTTTGAATGAGCATACGGATGGCAACTTAATTCTGTAACTTCAGATTCTATGAAACAATGATTTTATTTGTGAAAGCACATGCATAGCTGTGAGGTTTTCTTTTTCAATTTAAAACTGATTTGTCTGAGAGCAGCAGTAAGCGAATGTGTCTTATTTAATACTGATTGTAATTATATATTGAGTGAACATGATGCGTCGGCTTACTGTAATCTTTTTTGTTATACACTCGTTGTGTTTTTTTGTTTTTTATTTCTTTTGTGTAAGTACACGAATTCGTGAAATTATTTATTTTAATGATTATTGTATTTATTTCACTTTGTGTGAAAATGATGAACGTTAGAATGTTTTCAAATGATTATTGCTACTGGGAATGATAACAATGTTATGTGACATAGGGTGTAGGCTTATGGGACACGCACAAAGACACATCCTCCTCTTCGCCGTCGATCCGTCACATCAGCGCAAATGCGCTGTGCTGCCGTTATGCGCCTAACTAAGGACAAAGTCGAAGCATGTCTGCCTTCGACCGGATGAAAATCTCTGTAAGCGTTTCTAAGACAAAGGCAGGAGAATGGACCACCGTATGGCAGAAAGATGGTAGATGACAGTAAATCAAGGGGGAAAGGCAGCGTCAAAGAATGTGACAGATTAGAAGAAATTCCAAGTACTGACCTATTTATATGAAAGACATACATACACACTCTCTATTCTATCTATCCTGCTCTCTCTCTCTCTCTCTTTCACACATTACACGCGCGCGCGCGTGCAAGCACGCACGCGCACACACACATATACACACAATTACGCACGCACGCAACACACACATAGACACATGCACTACGCACACATACACACAATTGCGCTCGTACGCACACACACTCACATACACACACGCGCGCGCGCGCGCGCGCACGCCACACACACACACTCTCTCTCTCTCCTCTCTCTTCTCTCTCTCTCTATCTCCTTCTCTTCTCTCTCTCATCTCTCTCTCTCTCCTCTCTCTCTCTCTCTCTTGTGACTCTTTCAAACACACACTAACACACCCACGCACGCACATACACACACACACACACACACACATACATGCATATATATACACATACACACGCACGCACCCACACACACACACACACATACACACACACACATACACACACATACACACGCATACACACACAAACACAAACACACACGCACACACACACACAACTTCCACACACACATACACACGCACACACACATACACACACACATACACACACACACACGCGCGCACACACACACACATGCACACACACACACACACACACATACACACACACACCACATACACACACACACACACACACACATACACACACACACACACATACACACACAAACACACACATACACACACCACACACACACACACACACACACACACACACACACACACACACACACACACACACACACACGCCCCACATTTTCGCTCTCTCTCTCACACATACATTCCCACCTGTCTCTCTCTCACTCTATCTCTCTCTCTGT
>CM065686.1:3870265-3872765 GCA_017654935.2 Phymorhynchus buccinoides
TATTCTAAAGATAATGGGTGGATGTAAACCAAAGTATGCATAGTGAATAAGTGGCACGTACCAACCTGTGTTGTAAAATATTGCATTTCACAGTATCACCATGCAGATACAGGAATTTGTTTAACACAAAAAAACCACAATGACTTTATGATAACAAATTAACTCCCTTGACAAGGCAGACACGCACGCACGAACGCACGTACACACACAAACTGACAAATAAATAAATAAACACACACACACACACACACACACACACACACACACACACACACACACACACACACACACACATACGCACACACGTGGACACAGGCACGCACACACACACACACACACACACACACACACACACACACACACACATACACCACACACACGTGGACACACACACACACACACACACACACACACACACACACACACACACACACACACACACACACACACACACACACACACACACACACGCGCGCGCGCGCGCGCGCGCGCGCGCGCGCGCGCGGACATACACACGCAGACACACACAGACACAGACTTATGTGTGGGTGTATATTTGTGTTGGGGTGTTGCTGTAACTGGGAGTAAGTCTACATGGCGTTGCCATCTTGTTATCTTGGGGTGTGTTTGTTTTCCTCCCTTGTTTGCATGGCTGTAGGTAACTCTAGCTCTATCCCTGACCCTTTTAATTTCTTGCTTGCTGCCTTTCCGTTCATTGCTTTGCTTGTTCGTCGACGTTTCTATGTTATCTTATGTAACATGAAACGTAAGCCAAGCAGACAAAAGCTGTTTGCTTTTTGTCTGTCTGTTTGTCTGCCTGTCTGTCAGTCTGTTTGTTTGCCTGTCTGTCAGTCTGTTTGTCCGCCTGTTGTCGTTGTGGTCCTGTTTATACGGAGAATGTTAACGAACAATTACAAATTCATCTTTACAATGATAAATTGTTGATATATTATTTATTTTCAGCCCGTCACGTGTGATATATTGTACTCTGTTGTAATAACACAAAACTGTCAACATTCATGTAGCTTGTTCGTGGGAGGGGAGGGTGGGGGTGTTGTATCTTGACAGACCGATGTTTTTACTAACGCAGGGCTCCCAGGGACCCCCAGTTAGGGGTATATGAAGTAGTAACATTCTAAAGGACCCTCTTAAAACAATGTGCAGGGGTTCCCAAGGATGCAATAGAAACATTCTTTTTTTTATCATTCGCAATGCCACTGGGACCCTCTACCCCGTCTCTATGACCCTCTGTGCTGTAAGTGAAGGAGTCCCTGGGACCCCTTGTTTTGCGGGATGGTTGGGAGCCCTGCTAACGTTACGTAATCTTTCAGTGATCGCCTTCTTTACCATGTGTGTTCATCTATTTTTTGTTCAGCCCATCATGTGTGAGATCTTGTACGCGCTGTTGGAGTACACGAAGACGGTGAAGTTCATGTGGATGTTCGTGGAGGGGCTCTATCTGCACAACATGGTGGCAGTGGCCTTCTTCAACGACAAGCCAAACTACCTCCTCTTCTACTCCCTGGGATGGGGTCAGTGCTCGACTGTATACGTGCGCGCGAGTAGGTTAGGTTAGGTTAGGTTAGGTACATTATAGTCACAGAGGCGTCTCTGAGAAATTCTCTGAAGGCCATATGTAGTCCAGGTCTCCGTAGAGTTTCTTTGCATGGGTTCTTCTAGGCCATGTCATTGATTGGAATTCCCGGGGTATTTGGCCGAATTTAGTAACTCTTTGACGACTGAGCTTCTTGCCATGAGCCGGGCACTAATGCCAAGACACTACTTTTCAATACCTCCCAAAACATCACAGACGAACTGTTAACGAGGAATACACTTCGGGCAGAAAAGGGATTTCAATGGTACCATACAAATGCACCCCTCCTCATATTTTCGCATTGAAAACTTTCACTGAGAAACAACTCCCCCGAAGTCAGAGTGTGGCTGACCCTGTGGCGGGGAAATCAACGACGGTCACACGCGTAATGTTATCATCCCTAGCTGGTGCATCTGTGCCATAGCATTCAAGTGCTTCGAGCTGTTTGGATGATCCCTGGAGTCTGTAAGCCAGGGTACGACAACAACAACAACAACAACAACAACAACAACACAACAACAACAACAACAACAACAACAACAACTGCGAAACAGCATTCTGACATTCTCGGAACAAGGGATAGGGTTCCGATCAACCTAGGATTATTATTTTCATAAAACTGAAAGAAGCAGACTTTGGGATTGAGGGTCGTAAACATGAGGAGTGGGTTTCTAAAATACATTTTTGCCGGGATTTTTCTTCTTCTCAGACAGCACTCAGACTCTGAAAGACATGTTATCAGACGTGGATGTATTCCATTCTGCCAATAACCGTGCCCTTTGTCTAGTAGTAGTCTGGCTGTAACAGAACAATGGAAATTATCTTTCACAATGTAGACAAACTGATTGAGTTAACGACATGCCGCAGTTTGGTAAAGATGTATGATTCAAATTTTTTCTGGTTTAT
>CM065686.1:3880265-3882765 GCA_017654935.2 Phymorhynchus buccinoides
CTTATCTCCTTGATGTATTGCTTTCTGAATGGATTGGTCAATGGTTTATATCATTATCTATATCAACATTGTATTCGTTATTATGATGATGATTATTATTGGGATCTTCCAGGGTATCCTTATCTCCTTGATGTATTGTTTTCTTACTGGATTGGTCAATGGTTTATATCATTATCTATATCAACATTGTATTCGTTATTATGATGATGATTATTATTGGGATCTTCCAGGGTATCCTTATCTCCTTGATGTATTGTTTTCTTACTGGATTGGTCAATGGTTTATATCATTATCTATATCAACATTGTATTCGTTATTATGATGATGATTATTATTGGGATCTTCCAGGGTATCCTTATCTCCTTGATGTATTGTTTTCTGAATGGATTGGTCAATGGTTTATATCATTATCTATATCAACATTGTATTCGTTATTATGATGATGATTATTATTGGGATCTTCCAGGGTATCCTTATCTCCTTGATGTATTGTTTTCTAATGGATTGGTCAATGGTTTATATCATTATCTATATGAACATTTTATTAGTTATTATGATGATGATTATTATTGGGATCTTCCAGGGTATCCTTATCTCCTTGATATATTGTTTTCTGAATGGATTGGTCAATGGTTTATATCATTATCTATATCAACATTGTATTCGTTATTATGATGATGATTATTATTGGGATCTTCCAGGGTATCCTTATCTCCTTGATGTATTGTTTTCTGAATGGATTGGTCAATGGTTTATATCATTATCTATATCAACACTGTTATTATGCATTATTATTGGGAATCAAAATATATGCCTATTGCGGTGTTTTTCCCCACTGTTATATGCATTCCTCTCGATCTTAATTTCTGCTTCTTTAATTCCCTAATGTATTTCTTCTTTAGTGACCATTATTTCATTACTTTTATTAGGTATTAGGTATTAGGTACTTTATAGTCACAGAGGCGTCTCTGTGAAATTCGGGTTGCTCCCACCTGGAGAGCGCATCGCAGCCAGAAGCGCGCCACCCATTTTCTTTTTTTTTTTGGCATGCGATTTTTTTTGTGTGACTGATGAGGAAGGAAAGGGGAGGGGGGTAAATTTTGACCAAATGACAACTTTTTCGTTGCTACTGGGTTTAACGTGTGCTAAGTGCATGGGCACACGGGACCTCGGTTTATCGTCTCATCCGAAAGACTCCACGTTCAGACCGTAAGGCCTAGTGCAAAGTGAGAGGAAAAATCCCCTGTACCCAGGTTCGAACTCGGGTTTACTTGACACGAGGCGAACGCGTTACTTCTGTGCCACTCTACACACCTAATCAGGGCCGGACCTACGGGGGGGGGGGGGGGGGGGGCTTAGGGGGCTGCAGCCCCCACCCTTTTTCCTAAAAATAAGACCACAACATTCATGTCGCCAAGCGGCAGCTTCTCGCGGGCTATACCTAGCACCCATCAGCACCACCAGTTGATAGGTAGGCCTACTTAATGGTTCAAAACATGTTTCAATAGGGGTATGAACAGTAATGGCATTAGTCCTTTATTTCATGCCCAGATTGCACTATTTTGCTTCTGATTTAAACATTTTCAGGGGGAGCATGCCCCCGGACCCCCTTAGTGGTCTTGGTGCTTCGCACCTTCGATAAATTAGCCCCCACCCCTTAAAAACTTAGGTCCGGCCCTGCTAATTATTGGAATGGATGGTACTGTGGTGATTATTTCTTGATTATGAATGTGAATATACCACAATTATTTGATCAGGATATCACGTGCTTCTCTGTCATCTCTTGTGTGTATTTTCTTTGGCTGTTTATGCCTGCTTGGAATGCTTCTTCATCTCGCGAATGATGGGCTTTATCATTTACGATTATGATGAATTTCAATGAATCACTATTGTAAGAGGTAGGATGTGTATTATATCGCTGTGCCAATTATCTGTATGCATTTTATTCCACACACTTTGAGGGCTTCTTCGTTATAAGGATTTACTGATTCCTCAACCCTCAAAATACAGGTAAAATGTGTTAATTGTATGGTTGCTACAAATGTTAATATTCAATTCATTTTGAGGGCTTCTTCGTTATAAGGATTTACTGATTCCTCAACCCTCAAAATACAGGTAAAATGTGTTAATTGTATGGTTGCTACAAATGTTAAATATTCAATTCAATTTGAGGGCTTCTTCGTTATAAGGATTTACTGATTCCTCAACCCTCAAAATACAGGTAAAATGTGTTAATTGTATGGTTGCTACAAATGTTAAATATTCAATTCAATTTGAGGGCTTCTTCGTTATATAAGGATTTACTGATTCCTCAACCCTCAAAATACAGGTAAAATGTGTTAATTGTATGGTTGCTACAAATGTTAAATATTCAATTCATTATTCGATTTTTTTAAATTAATTATATTTTATATTTCATTATATGTTTATATATTCAACACTTTATCATATTTTTCATGCATCCAATACTTTATCAAATATCTATATATCAAATGCTTTG
>CM065686.1:3907765-3912765 GCA_017654935.2 Phymorhynchus buccinoides
AGCTGCAAACTTATTTCAGAATGGTCATTCTTACACTTAATGTCCATTGCGTGGTACTGGGTCACATATAACATCGAAAAGGTGAGTAGCCATGAGTCCAGACAAACTATGTCTTTGTCGTCTACATCTTGACAGAAGTAGCTGCATTTTGCAGGTGAGAAGTCTGTTTCTAGGAAAAGCATCTATATATTCTGATACCGATAGTTGGAGGCAAACAATTCCTATGTCATCTCTATTATGACAACAATAGCTCCATTGTGCGAGTCGACCAGGGCGGCCCTCAGACGTCAGATAGAGCAATGGCGGCAGGTAAATAAACATGTACACAGGTAAAACAATCTCTATGTCTGATACCATCAGCTCCATTTTGATAGGTGAGTGGTCTGTTTCTAAGTAAACCATCTCTAGGTCATCTCTATGATTGATACCAACAGCTCCATTTTGATAGGTGAGTGGTCTGTTTCTAAGTAACCCATCTCTAAACTAAGTCATCTCTATGATTGACACCAACAGGTACATTTTGACTGGTGAGTGGTCTGTTTCTAAGTAAACCATCTCTAAGTCATCTCTATGATTGACACCAACAGGTACATTTTGACTGGTGAGTGGTCTGTTTCTAAGTAAACCATCTCTACGTCATCTCTATGATTGACACCAACAGTTCCATTTTGGCAGGTGAGTGGTCTGTTTCTAAGTAACCCATCTCTATGTCTGACACCAGTAGCTCCCTATGTCAGGTGCGGGCGGCTGTCAGACGTCAGATCGAGCAATGGCAGCAGATAAATAACCATACAGGCAGGTAAGACCATCTCTATGCCATCTCTATGTCTGACACCAGTAGCTCCCTCTTTCAGGTGCGGGCGACTATCAGACGTCAGATCGAGCAATGGCGTCAGGACCGCCTGCTGCATGGGTCCACCTCCTCCATCCAGCGCCTCAGCAGATCCCTCAGTGCACTGACGTCCTTCTCTGAGGTCATCAACAACACGCAGCTCAGGGTGCAGGTATTGAGGGACACGTAGACACACAGACACACACACCAGGGATTTAAAGCAAGTCTGACACCGTGCACGCGCTTTACGCACGTAACAATCACCAAAAATAAACCTCGGCTGTTACAAATCGATAAGGGCAGTAGAAACTCACACAGCCTGCTTTGAGGAACATTGATAGCTAGGTTTCCCAAGTCCGACCCCCCTCCTGACCCCTCGCCCCCCTTAAAAAAAAAAAAACAAAGGGTAGCGCTGTGCTAGCGGCGACGCGCTCCCCATGCTGGAGCAGACCGAAATTCACAGAGACGAATCTATGACTGGAACATATCAAACACCAGTTGAACAAAATAAAAACATAACAAATACCAGACAGACTGACAGACAGACAGACAGACAGGCGAGCGCAGAGACAGACATTGTTTATCCAGAGGTTGGGGCGATGCCTCAGTGCTTCACGGAGGTTATCCACAGCCAGCTACTTCGGGGTGTGGGTATCGGGATGGATGCATAGACAGACACGCAGACAGATAAGCAGATGCAGTGACAGACAGACAAGCAGAGGCAATGACAGACAGACAGACAGACAGACAATGAGAAGATCTTTTTCTGATGTCATCAACAACCAGCACATCAGCGTGCGAACTCCGTAGTGCATCAATCAATCTATCAATCTATCCATCAATTAATCAATATATCAATCTATCAATCTATCAATCGACCAAGCTATATATCTATATATCTATCAATCAATCAATCAATCTATCTATCAATCAATCAATCAATCAACCAATATATCAATCAATTAATCTATCAATCAATCTATATATCTATCAATCAATCAATCTATCTATCAATTTATCAATCAATCAATCAATCAATCAATCAATGTATCCATCAATCAATCAATCAATCTATCAATCTATCAATCAACCAGTCAATCAATCAATCAATATATTAATCAATCAACCAATCAATCTATCAATCTACCAATCAATCAATCAATCAATCATTCAGTCAATCAATCACATTTATAGTCCTTTTAAAAACATAATATATGAAGTTTGGATGCTGTCACAGATACAAACACCAACACGTAGAGCGAAGCATGATCAACAACAGCATATGAAGCATTAACACCGAGTACTGTCAATAAACATTCCATTATGATTGGGAGACTTTACAACACACACACACAACACACACACACACACACACGCACACGCACGTACACACACACACACACACACGCACACGCACACGCACGCACACGCACACACACGCGCACGCACACACACACACACACACACACACACATATATATATAGTATATATATATATATAATATATATATATAAACGTACAAGAATTGAAGAAGAAAAAACAACCACACCATTAAACTTTCCTCTTATATATATAGTTTGCTTGAAAAAAAACTTGTTTTGTGTCCAATATTTAAGTTTGTGAGTAAGAAAGAACCTAAGAAAGAAACTGAATAACTTTAATTTTAACTTTACAATTTATTCTGTGTTCTGAAAAGAATAAAAGAAAATAATGTGCTGATTTACTTTTTCTCCCAATGGGGGAGATAGACAATGCCTATGCAAAGACAGCTGTTTCGTCTTTGAGAAAGACTCTTCAGTCTGCATATCGGCCTGCAAAGTATGTCCACAGTGAACATTCAAACTGAGCTAGAAGACTTTCTACAAGAGAAAGGTTGTCCTCTTTGCACCAGACTGAAAGTCCACAATAAAAGCAAACCAGCACTTAATTAAAAAGAAATGGTAACAATCTTGTGTAAAATAACAAAAATAATAATGTTCTAAAGTTACAATCCCTCGAAGAGAGTAGAAGAGATGGAATGCCATGTTGGTGGATCCAGTGAAGGATTCAATAAGGGAGGTCATAGAAATCGTAGTAAACACCAACATACTCCCGGTGAGGAGGAATGTAGAGAGGTGTGCCTGGATCAGGTAGACTGATGCGCTTTCCTTCTTCCAAGTATAATATAAACGTACAAGAATTGAAGAATAAAAAACAACCACACCATTAAACTTTCCTCTTATATATATATAGTTTGCTTGAAAAAAACTTGTTTTGAGTCCAATATTTAAGTTTGTGAGCCTAAGAAAGAAACTGAATAACTTTAATTTTAACTTTACAATTTATTCTGTGTTCTGAAAAAAATAAAAGAAAATAATGTGCTGATTTACTTTTTCTCCCAATGGGGGAGATAGACAATGCCTATGCAAAGACAGCTGTTTCATCTTTGAGAAAGATTCTTCAGTCTGCATATCGGCCTGCAAAGTATGTCCACAGTGAACATTCAAACTGAGCTAGAAGACTTTCTACAAGAGAAAGGTTGTCCTCTTTGCACCAGATTGAAAGTCCACAATAAAAGCAAACCAGCACTTAATTAAAAAGAAATGGTAAAAATCTTGTGTAAAATAACAAAAATAATAATGTTCTAAAGTTACAATCCCTCGAAGAGAGTAGAAGAGATGGGATGCCATGTTGGTGGATCCAGTGAAGGATTCAATAAGGGAGGTCATAGAAATCGTAGTAAACACCAACATACTCCCGGTGAGGAGGAATGTAGAGAGGTGTGCCTGGATCAGGTAGACTGATGCGCTTTCCTTCTTCCAAGTATAATATAAACGTACAAGAATTGAAGAAGAAAAAACAACCACACCATTAAACTTTCCTCTTATATATATATAGTTTGCTTGAAAAAAACTTGTTTTGTGTCCAATATTTAAGTTTGTGAGCCTAAGAAAGAAACTGAATAACTTTAATTTTAACTTTACAATTTATTCTGTGTTCTGAAAAGAATAAAAGAAAATAATGTGCTGATTTACTTTTTCTCCCAATGGGGGAGATAGACAATGCCTATGCAAAGACAGCCGTTTCATCTTTGAGAAAGATTCTTCAGTCTGCATATCGGCCTGCAAAGTATGTCCACAGTGAACATTCAA
This sequence comes from Phymorhynchus buccinoides, assembly GCA_017654935.2. NCBI lineage: Eukaryota > Metazoa > Mollusca > Gastropoda > Neogastropoda > Raphitomidae > Phymorhynchus > Phymorhynchus buccinoides. Next base: position 3,911,730 of record CM065686.1, read on the forward strand.
ACTGAGCTAGAAGACTTTCTACAAGAGAAAGGTTGTCCTCTTTGCACCAGATTGAAAGTCCACAATAAAAGCAAACCAGCACTTAATTAAAAAGAAATGGTAACAATCTTGTGTAAAATAACAAAAATAATAATGTTCTAAAATTACAATCCCTCGAAGAGAGTAGAAGAGATGGGATGCCATGTTGGTGGATCCAGTGAAGGATTCAATAAGGGAGGTCATAGAAATCGTAGTAAACACCAACATACTCCCGGTGAGGAGGAATGTAGAGAGGTGTGCCTGGATCAGGTAGACTGATGCGCTTTCCTTCTTCCAAGTATAATATAAAAGTACAAGAATTGAAGAAGAAAAAAACAACCACACCATTAAACTTTCCTCTTATATATATATAGTTTGCTTGAAAAAAACTTGTTTTGTGTCCAATATTTAAGTTTGTGAGCCTAAGAAAGAAACTGAATAACTTTAATTTTAACTTTACAATTTATTCTGTGTTCTGAAAAGAATAAAAGAAAATAATGTGCTGATTTACTTTTTCTCCCAATGGGGGAGATAGACAATGCCTATGCAAAGACAGCTGTTTCGTCTTTGAGAAAGATTCTTCAGTCTGCATATCGGCCTGCAAAGTATGTCCACAGTGAACATTCAAACTGAGCTAGAAGACTTTCTACAAGAGAAAGGTTGTCCTCTTTGCACCAGACTGAAAGTCCACAATAAAAGCAAACCAGCACTTAATTAAAAAGAAATGGTAACAATCTTGTGTAAAATAACAAAAATAATAATGTTCTAAAATTACAATCCCTCGAAGAGAGTAGAAGAGATGGGATGCCATGTTGGTGGATCCAGTGAAGGATTCAATAAGGGAGGTCATAGAAATCGTAGTAAACACCAACATACTCCCGGTGAGGAGGAATGTAGAGAGGTGTGCCTGGATCAGGTAGACTGATGCGCTTTCCTTCTTCCAAGTATAATATAAACGTACAAGAATTGAAGAAGAAAAAACAACCACACCATTAAACTTTCCTCTTATATATATATA
>CM065686.1:3915265-3917765 GCA_017654935.2 Phymorhynchus buccinoides
GATAATGAATAATATGATAGTTAATCACACAAAAGATCAAAATTAATCATATATAAATTACATTCTATGAATCTGTTTAGCTGCAAGATAAGACGGGGAAATGAACTAACATATAATAAGTTCACAACAATCGCGAACAATCAATCAATCGATCAATCAAACAATCAATCAATATTTGTATTGTCCATTTTACAGGAAATTCGTTTTACAGCGATGCAACAATCAACAAAACAACAACAATAGCAGTATATCAACTAGATCAATTATCGAATGTAGTATTCGAGAATCACCCGCGGAGTTAACCAGCCACACCCCGACTTCGGAGGATGACTGATTATCTTGCTGCTGCTGCATACTGTCATTATATTACTGTTTCTGCTGCTGACTGTCCCTATCTTGCTGAGCAGATTTCCCATAAAAGCATCCGAGAATCACCCGCATTGATAGTTTTCAAGGTCACACATCAAGGTCATGATCTTGACCTTGACCTTGACCCCAAAAGGCACATGTACAATACCCAGCCAACATTCCCACCTGATTTCATCTTGGGAACTCCATTTTTCCACCGATTTTCAGGGTCCAGCGATCTCCTTGACCTTGACCTTGATTGGTCAACAATAGTCGGAAGGAGCATAAGCCAAACCACTTTCATACCAAGTTTCAACATCCTATGTTGACTGGTGCCTGATATATGGCTAAAACAAATAATTTCAGTTTTCAAGGTAACACGTCAAGGTCATGACCTTGACCTTGACCTTGACACCAAAAGGCACATCTACAGTACCTAGCCTACCTAAACATCAAGTTTCATCTTCCTATCCTTATTCCTTCATGGTGATATGCTGTTATCTTGGGAACTCCATTTTTCCGACCCCCCGATTTTCAGGGTCCAGCCATCTCCTTGACCTTGACCTTGACCTTGATTGGTCAACAATAGTCGGAAGGAGCATAAGCCAAACCACCTTCATACCAAGTTTCAACATCATTATGTTGACTGGTGCCTGATATATGACTAAAAATTGATTTTCAGTTTTCAAGGTCATGCGTCAAGGTTGTGATGTTGACCTTGACCTTGACACCAAAAGGCACATCTACAGTACCTAGCCTACATGCACATCAAGTTTCATCTTCCCATCTTTATTCCTTCATGGTGATATGCTGTTAACAAACCCACATACATACATACATACATACATGCATACACACAGCCACTTACACAACAAAAACAATATTACCTTCGCGGGTGATAACTAAATAGCATGAATTAATTTTGCTTATAATTACCTAATAGAGCAATTATGTGGGACTGGGTCAACAGGAGTGGGCGATCAATAAAGAGAGGTTTGTTTGCTCGTTTGTTTTTAATTATTCTTTCTTGATTCTTTTGTCTTAATTTTCTTCAGTGCAATAATAGTTGTCTGTAATTACATGCTGCATCGCGGATAAGATTAACCTTGGCACTGTATTTGCCTGTTTGTTTATCTTTTCTTTGTTTGCGTGAGTGCTTGTTTGTTTGTTTGTCTATCTGTATGTTAATCTATATGCCTCTCTCTCTCTCTAATATTATTTATCTTGATGTTAGCGTCGACTTTTGTTAGTGTGCCTGTGTGTGTGTCTGTGTCGGTTTTTGCGTGCGTGCGTGTGTGTGCGCGTGTTGTTGTTGTTGTTGGTATTTTTATGTACTTTTTCTTGCGTTTTTGGTCTACATTATGATTTACTAGCTAATGTTGTTTATTCATGAATTTTTTGTTGTTGCATTTTCTCTTTTTTGATGGCAAGATGTAAAGAAGCTATGCTTATTCTTAACCATCAATAAAAAAGATTCGTTCGTTCTGTCGTTCTCTCTCTCTCTCTCTCTCTCTCTCTCTCTCTCTCTCTCTCTCTCTCTCTCTCTCTCTCTCTCTCTCTCTCTCTCTCTGTCTCTCTCTCTCTCTCTCTCTCTCTCTCTCTCTCTCTCTCTCTCTCTCTCTCTCTCTCTCTCTCTCTGTGTCTGTGTATGTGTGTGTTTGTGTGTGTGTGTGTGTGTGTGTGTGTGTGTGTGTGTGTGTGTGTGTGTGTGTGTGTGTGTGTGTGTGTGTGTGTGTGTTTGTGTTTTATTTAGAATAATTGTGTAAGCCTGCGTGTGTCTTTCTTTGCCAATATGTTTATCTTTCGTACTCTGTCTCTGTCTCTCTCTCTCTGTTTCTCTCTCTCCATCTCTCTCTCCATCTCTCTCTCTCTCTCTCTCTCTCTCTCTCTCTCTCTCTCTCTCTCTCTCTCTCTCTCTCTCTCTCTCTCTCTCTCTTATCTACCCACCCCTTTACTGTTTATGCAAATTTGGAAATATACACAATATAATGTCTTGGAAAATATATGATTTTTGTCATTCTACGTTAGTATTTTTATGTTTTGTTATTAACATGATGATTTGCATGATCTCCCCAGAGCCTGTCGTGTCCACCAGTTTCAGGTTTCAAATAGCTGTGCTGTTGTAACTGCCTCCCTATAGATTAGACACGTC
>CM065686.1:3930265-3975265 GCA_017654935.2 Phymorhynchus buccinoides
ATTTAATACCATTAATTGTCCCGAACAGGATATGGAGCCAACCTGAACATCATTCCTCCTGATAGTGTATCACTCTTCGCGTCAGACTTGCATTTCAATTAAGAAAGAGAAGACAAAAAAGGAAGAAGAGAAGGTGGAGGAGGAGGAGGAGAAGGAGAAAAAGTGGAAGAAGAAAAGAAGAAGAAGAAGAAGAAGAAGAAGAAGAAGAAGAAGAAGAAGAAGAAGAAGAAGAAAGAAAAGAAAAAGAAGAAGAAGAAGAAAGAAAAAAAGATGAAGAAGAAGGAGGAGGAGGAGAAGAAAAAGAAGAAATGGAAAGAGGAAAACGAAGAAGAAGAAGAAGAAGAAGAAGAAGAAGAAGAAGAAGAAGAACAAGAAGAACAACAACAACAACAACAACAACAACAACAACAACAACAACAACAAGAATGCACGAGAATCAATCTCTTCGGTAATTATTCTGCGAATTCAATTGCTGATCCAAGTAATGAGAAATCAGCACCTTGATCCGGTGACAGATGTTTCGCTCTGCAGTGACTCTACCAGACTGCAAAATATTGGATCCCGGTTTCCCTTTAAATGGGAAATTCTTCCTCAGCAGAAAGCGGGACATTGTTGGATATTGCTTCATTGTTCTCCTATTTCTGGTTAGAATGTGGGCTACCTTGTATTTTAGTACCCACCCCCCTCCTTTGACAATTTTCACTGACAAGCAGCATCCTGCCATGTGTTGGGGAAAGGGAAGTGTTAGGGTCAGGCTAGGATTATTTTCGTGAAAATGAAAGAAGCAGGTTTTGAGATTGAGAGTCGTAAACATGAAGGGGTGACTCAAATACAGGATTGGCAAAATTGAATGCAGGGACACAGTGCAAACCTCCACCGAAGCAAACGATTTAATTTTCATTTTGTTAGTACACACCCTGGCAACCCCATTCAAATATGTCGCTTATACAGGGTGACTCCATAACAATGCAACCCACAACCTTGGAAAGTTATTTGGATTTGACGGGGGGGGGGGGGGAGAGAGTCAATGCATGAGAGATGAAAACAATTTGTTTTGCCAAGGTGTGTGTGTGCTCCAGAATTGAACAGTTTCCATGGTACCCCATTTTCAGAAAACGACCCTTTTTTAGGTCCAAAAACACTTTCGCAATTTCGACGGATGTATATCAAAGTTTGATTCATTATGTGGTCTCACAAAGTTGGGATATGTCGTATAGTCTCGCATTCAAATTGTCAGGGCAAAAACGACAGTCATGTTTGAAAACACACAGTTTTCAGACAACTAAAAGTGTCTGCAAAATGTTTCTTTACCCCTCAAAAGAGGATTTTTATAAAATGGGTTACTACGGAAACTGGAGCTCTCTCATGCCCCTTGGAAACAAATAATCTGTTGCAGCATTCCATGCATTGACTCTTCTTCCTAAATCTGCAAAATCGAAATAATAACTTTAGCAATAAGCAAATTATTAAAGATTGTATGGGTAGCCACTTGTTTTAGTTACTCTATTCCATCAGCTAAATGATAAGAACAAGTGGTTATGCTAGCACACAAAACAGGAACATAAGAAAAGTAGAAAAGGGGAAAACATTGTTTCAAGCTACCCTTTTTGGGGAGTAGTTGTCGTGCTTGAATAAAATGTTTATTTGAAATAGATGAATTTGTGTCATGACACAGGCTTCGATTCTCTCCAAACGCATGTTTGGGGACGTCATGTTCCGGGATGGTATTTAAAACTGTCTTTGCGTAGCTCTTCTAGGGAATACATTCGCCCAAGACATCACTCTACACTCCCACCAAATGCACGGACATTCACTGCCAAGCACTCTGCCATGTGTAGAACTTCTTTAGAACTTATGTCACCATTTCTTCCGGTACGGCAACGCATGCGCACTTGTCGGTTGAGACAACCCAGAATGTCAAACAATACATGGCGCTAGAAGAGTTCATCTGTGGGTTTAGAATAATTCGTTGTTGTTGTTCTGTGTTACGCGTTTGGTTGTTTTCGCTTCGTTTTCCCTGTTCGTCTGTCTTCCATCTGATGCATTCTTCCTCTCTCTCTTTCTCTTATCTCTTGCATCTCTTTACCCTCCTCTCCTTCTCTCCATAGCCCCCCCCTCTCTCTCTCTCTCTCTCTCTCTCTCTCTCTCTCTCTCTCTCTCTCTCTCCTCTCTCTCTCTCTCTCTCTCTCTCTCTCTCCCTCTCTCAAAATACTGCAACTCTACATACTACCCAATCCCCTGTCACAATGCCAGTCGTCCCACAGCTCATAGTTTATCGCATGAAATGCAGCCTCCCTCACAAAGCCCAGTGACCATCACCAACTAGCCAGACCATGTTGGTCGATGCCTTCTCCTGCCCACTCTCTCAGCTGTCTCTAGTTGGGCACATTGTTCTGATATCTAAGGGGAACATTTCTTCCTAAGTATAGAAAACGTAGCAACGTGAATCACCAGGGAACAAACTTCATACAATCTTGTACTTTTAATAACTTTTAGTCCCCCCTCCCCCCTCATGTTTACGACCCTCAATGTCAAAGTCTGCTTCGTTCAGTTTTACGAAAATAATCCTAGGCTGATCCTAACCATATTATGTTCACGTGAACGGCAGAATGTTGCTTTTCAATGAATATTTTAAATGGGAACATTTGAGATGGAGAGATGACATAGGTACAACTACAATAATAATAGACCACCATGTATTCTCAGGCTGCACACATTTGGGCGCATCGTTAACCTCCAGAGGAATTCCCTGTATGGATTAAAAACAATAATGTATTAAGAAATGCACAAAAACCAACAGTAGCATACACTTAAACACGATTTCAACAAAGCAAAATGGTTAATGCATTTCCTTTATCTTAATTACGAATGGAAAGTTCAAGAGAAAAAAGATAACTGTCGGTTTATTGTTTCGTTCAGGCAATGGGATATCAGTTGTTGCTTGTGTTGTTCTTGCTGTTTCGTGTTCTGTCTTTCGATAAGAACAACGGGTGCGTTACGATATCTCAAAGGCAGATAGGGAAGGTCACCCAGGGAAATGTGATTATTTGTGCTGATGTAACATTTGTTTATTGTTTATTATTGTTGTTGTCGTTGTTGTTTATATGATTAATAATAAAACAATATATTTCTTATTCGTTTTTGTTGTTGTTTATGTTTTTTGTTTTGTTTTGTAGTTCGAAGCGAGTTGTGTTTGCTTGTTTTTGCTTTTTGTTGACTTAATTCATCATTAAACAAGATGCTTCTTGTTTTCAAAAAAAGACCACCGGGCCTTTTAGAAGAAATATGGGAGTGATTTCCTGAGACCCGGGGATCAAGTTCTTACCAGAGAGGAGAGATTGTCATCAGCAGCTAGCAGCAGCCATCCCATCAGATTTCTATAGTAGTGTTCGGTCAGACGAGTAGATCACTCTGGCTTGATCCATACAACAGTGACTTTTAGGATGGACACGCAATAAAAACTACTCGAAGAATCAACAGGATGACAACCCATAGAAATGAACTCCCAGACGTTATGCTAATACATTTTTAGCAACAAGCATTGACGCAAAACAAAATCGATCTTGCTCTGGGTACGTTCATATTGGTTGTTATTTGGATACATTGGAGAAGAAAAAAACAAAGAAAGAAAAACGAGGAAGAGCACATACAAAATACTACAGCAGGTTTATGTTGCTTGCGTTTGGGCAAAATGCTATCATGAGCATCATTGTGGAAACATGGGAGTCAATGAGTTAATTCTGCAAATGCCCATTATGATCAAAGAGAGAAATTGTGAGGCAAGGAGAGAGGATACTAGTGAATTAATAATAATGGGAATTTATATAGCGCTCTTTCTCACATGAGCTCAGTGCGCTTCACATTGATAACAAGAACATTAAAGCAAACAAATAATGAATCATTAGAAAGTAAAATAAACACGATGATTGCATGCAACGTTCTCTTTCTTCCTCTCTCTCACACACACACACACATACAGTATTTATACGGCGCTGAATCTTGATAGAAATCAAATCAAAGCGCACACACACACGTTAGCATTCAAAGCGCATTCAAACACAAACGCAATACAAGTTTTACAACGCGAACACACACAGATAACATAAATGGAATATAGCAGAAACAGACCTAATGGCAAGAGAGAGAAGATAAAGAGAGAGGAGCTTTAATGATGGGGGAACAGGTGGGTTTTGAGGTTAGCTTTGAAAGCAGAGAGAGTCGGTCGCTGACGGAGGGAGAGCGGAAGTTTGTTCCAGGAGGTCGGTCCTGAGACAGCAAAAGAGCGCCGACCAACAGTTGAAAGCTTATACCTAGGGATCTGGAGAGAAAGAGGGTCAGAAACTGAACGTAAAGTGCGAGCTGGCGTATAGATGGAAATATTGTCACAGAGGTAAGATGGGACACACACACACACACACACACACACACACACACACACACACACACACACACACACACACACACACACACACACACACACACACACACACACACACACACACACACACACACACACACACACACACACATACACGCACGCACGCACGCACGCCTGCATGCACACACGCACACACACACACATGAACGCACGCACGCACGCATACATACACACACATACACGCACGCACACTCACACATAATTCTACAAGAATAAAATAGTAGTTACAATATGAACATTCTAAGAAGAAACATAGACCACATTCACATTCTCAATCAAGTTTGGATACAATACTGCAACTTGAAATAAAATCATACTGCCATCGACATACCAGTTACATGACTAATTATAATAGACAAATTTTGCCAGAACAAAGATACCCTTCTACCTCATTTACAAGCGTTTAAAGTTTACAAGACATAGACATTCTACATACAACTTACGAAATATAAAATAATTGTAAATCAAAATTTCACAAGAGTTATGCAATGAAACGGACACCCCCCCCCCCCCCCTCCCCACCTCACACACAAACACTAGTCAATCATAATATGTCCGAAACAAGTGAGTTTTAAGGGCAGAGCGAAAGGCGGAGATAGAGGCAGATGAGCGGACATGTTGTGGGAGGGAATTCCATAAGTGAGGTGCATAACAGTAGAAGGATCGTTCACCAAAAGATTTCGTGTGGACCCGCGGAACCTGAATTTGACATCGAATAGCACCGGAAGTCGTACATTTATATATATATAATTTAGCCAACAGAATGATCAGATCCATGACTTTATCTGTTTTTTGGTTTTGTTTCCATCCTAGCAAAACTAGAGTTTCTGAGAGATTAAAATTCTGTGTATGGTTACAAATGACATGACTCCAAGAAATGAAGTTTGTCCAAAAGATCTGAGCATGGTTACAAGTCCAGAAAAGATGGACTAAAGTTTCATCTTCTGTGCCACAAAAAGTACATGTTTGAGAACAGGTATTTTTCAGTTGGCAGGAGTCTATGTAATACTCTCAACTGAAACCACACCGCAGTTGACATATACAATAAGTACGTAGAAACTGACATATACAATAAGTACGTAGAAACTTACATAGGGGAAGACGGGGTAAAAAGCGCATGGGCGGGTAAGAAGCCCACCCCAATTATCTCATGAAATAAAGAAATTTTCAGTCAAATTTGCCCATGAGACGAATCCTAGACATTAACGCTCGTCTCATGGGCAAAATGAGACTGAAATTTGCTTCATTTCATGAGATAATTGGGGTGGGCTTCTTACCCGCCCATGCGCTTTTTACCCCGTCTTCCCCTATACAATAAGTACGTAGACATTGACATATACAATAAGTACGTAGAAACTGACATATACAATAAGTACGTAGAAACTGACGTATACAATAAGTACGTAGAAACTGACGTATACAATAAGTACGTAGAAACTGACGTATACAATAAGTACGTAGAAACTGACGTATACAATAAGTACGTAGAAACTGACAAATACAATAAGTACGTAGAAACGGACGTATACAATAAGTACGTAGAAACTGACGTATGCAATAAGTACGTAGAAACTGACGCATACAATAAGTACGTAGAAACCGACAAATACAATAAGTACGTAGAAACGGACGTATACAATAAGTACGTAGAAACTGACGTATACAATAAGTACGTAGAAACCGACAAATACAATAAGTACGTAGAAACGGACGTATACAATAAGTACGTAGAAACTGACGTATGCAATAAGTACGTAGAAACTGACATATACAATAAGTACGTAGAAACTGACGTATACAATAAGTACGTAGAAACTGACGTATGCAATAAGTACGTAGAAACTGACGTATACAATAAGTACGTAGAAACCGACAAATACAATAAGTACGTAGAAACGGACGTATACAATAAGTACGTAGAAACTGACGTATACAATAAGTACGTAGAAACTGACGTATACAATAAGTACGTAGAAACTGACGTATACAATAAGTACGTAGAAACCGACAAATACAATAAGTACGTAGAAACTGACGTATACAATAAGTACGTAGAAACTGACGTATGCAATAAGTACGTAGAAACTGACATATACAATAAGTACGTAGAAACTGACATATACAATAAGTACGTAGAAACTGACATATACAATAAGTACGTAGAAACTGACATATACAATAAGTACGTAGAAACTGACGTATACAATAAGTACGTAGAAACTGACATATACAATAAGTACGTAGAAACTGACATATACAATAAGTACGTAGAAACTGACGTATACAATAAGTACGTAGAAACTAACATATACAATAAGTACGTAGAAACTGACGTATACAATAAGTACGTAGAAACTGACATATACAATAAGTACGTTGAAACTGACGTATGCAATAAGTACGTAGAAACTGACATATGCAATAAGTACGTAGAAACTGACGTATACAATAAATACGTAGAAACTGACGTATGCAATAAGTACGTAGAAACTGACGTATACAATAAGTACGTAGAAACTGACATATACAATAAGTACGTAGAAACTGACATATACAATAAGTACGTAGAAACCAAAGTGGAAACAAAGTGTTAGGCCACTCATAATATGACTTGCAACTCAATTTCGTGAATATTTTTTAAGATGTGCACATACCTTAATTGTATGATGTGTTCTTTTGAAGTCAGTCAAAGTGTTGAACGGATAGCAAATACAGTGTGTGCGAGTAACGAACAGAATGATTCAGGCATTATCAGTTATTAGGACTTTGGAGTGGGATATTGCTTTTATCCTATCTCAAGAGCCTTGCTGTTTATCACACGAGGTCGGAGAACGGCTAGACGTTCCAAGTGGCACACACAGAATGGTTTTGTGTAGATCTGTGACAGCTGGTACTGTTGATTCAGTCGAGCCATGAATCTTCTTGAGAGTGGCTTCGTTATGTACCAGCATTACATTTTGTCGTCAGCGCTGAATGAATCCTTGGGGTACCACTGCACAGCTTGTCAAATTCTGGGTCCTGCTTTGGTAGGTGCAGCTCGCGTTGACAAGACAGTAATTATGCTATGTGAAGATAAATAACTGTGATGTCAACTTTATAATAGCAATGGTGTATTCTTACACCTTTTTCTCACGCGCATTTACACTAAGCCTATGGGTTAATGTACGCAAATGATATGTGAAGTTATGATTTTATATCCACTCTTGGCAGCCTTCTTTGCTTATCTTGAGGATCAGTATATTGGCGTTTATATGTATGTTTTGTTGGTTGCTTGTTTTGGGGTTTTTTTCTGCTATCGACTTCTCCAACTCACGGGTTCCACGACCTTTCCATTCTGTTGTTAGCACCGAGTACTTGACGACAATAAATCACTGATTGTCGCAATGGAAAGTTAAAACATTTACAGGAAGGAAACAACAAATCACTAGTTTTCTGAATGAATGGAAGTTCGAAAACAAAACAAAACAAAACAAAAAAGCAACACAAAAAACAGCACGCATACACACACACACACACTCTCTCTCTCTCTCTCTCTCTCTCTCTCTCTCTCTCTCTCTCTCTCTCTCTCTCTCTCTCTCTCTCTCTCTCTCTCTCTCTCTCTCTCTCTCTCTCTCTCTCTCACACACACACACACACACACACACACACACACACACACACACACACACACACACACACATTCTTGTCAGCTGAAGGCTGCACATCGAGGCAGTCAGTGATGCCCACGTGCAGTGTGGCCTGACGGAGAGAGAGAGAGAGAGAGAAATTACTTTGGCTAATTATTGGTTTTGGGTGGGGAATATTTTTTTAGGGGAATTAATATTTTGTTTGCTTGTTAATTTTGCATTTGTGAACACTTTGGTATCTGTATTTTGCATGTATGAATAAATTCGTTCTCTTCTTGTGTTGTTAAGAAGAGGGGGTATTCTGAGATTTTTATTCCTTGAATATTATTTCTCCGCACTGGTTAAGAGGAGTGATCGTATGTGCTTGCGGAGTTTGCTGTCTGCTTGTGGGTTTGTATGCGAGGGATTGACAGTATGACAACGGACGAGAATCACGTTTCATTGTTTCAAACTTGATAGTGAGAACCTGGTTGATTGCTTAACACAGATAACATTTACATTTTAAAAGTGAGATTTTTGTGCATTGGGCACAAATCTTTCACTCCCGAAACCTACTTACCAGTATTTTTGACTTTACATATAAATAAATGAAACCATTTTTATTATTTAGAAAATGCCACCGACACAATTCCAACACTATAAAACATTCCTATTTAGCTATTTTGGCACACTTTTATTGAATAGAGTCCTCTTCAGTGCCCATTGCATCCTGAAAGGGTGCAGCCGAAGGAAGTGTTCATGTACCTTAGTGTGCCCATGCACACCTGGAGGGTGTGGATAATTATCTTTATAAATATTGTCTTTATTGAAAAACATCTCTTTGAGCCGCCAAATTGTGTTATCATTGAAAAATCTAACATTGTTCTTGTTTTTTGTCTGACATTTTTTCATTTGTTTCTTCTTTCCACTCCTTTTGTTCTGTCTTGTCTTCTGTTTCTTTTTTTGTTCTATTCCTCCTCTTCTTCTTCTTCTTCTTCTTCTTCTCTGTCAACATCATAAAACATAATAATTTTACCATCATTATAACTGAATTGTATAGTATTTGTTTGCAACAAAACATGTGTTATATGTTATGCCTCTTACAGCATTTTATTGTAGTACCCAAAATGTGGTTTATAAATATATGTGAATAGTGTGGGTGTATTACAAATCAAAGAAGCTACAAACCCAGTGGGATGCCTTGTACTATTAACGTAGGTAACCGACAGATATTATGATGATATCTGAAAAGAATCCCGCCACCTTCAGTGACCCAGTCTTTGAAGTGACCACCACAACAACAATCTCAGACCGTTCCAAACAAGATGGTCCCTCCTGGGATGATCAACGCCAGCCTTACATAGACCTGGCTTATCTCATCAGAGATGTTCGAGATCCTGCTTTGGTCATTTCAGGGATTTTTGGAAATTGTCTGATACTCTTGGTCATGCGTCGTCTTCCTTCGTTCACCTACAGTGTGTTCTTCAACACCCTGGCCCTGTCTGACCAGTTGGTGCTGATAGCGGGGCCTCTGGACCGCTTGTTTTACAGCAAATTAAAATTTACATCCATTAGTGATGGAAGCACCTGGCAGTGCAAGTTTTATAGACTTACATATCGCACAGTGACAGTTCTATCGGCATGGATGCTGGTGTCACTCACAATGCTCAGAGCTGCCTCTGTGCTGTGGCCACTTCGTGTAAGTGCTGTGTGGACCAAGGGAAAGTCACGAGCTACTGCTGGCATAGTGATCATCTTTATCATTGGGATAAATTTTTACCTTCTCAAAAAGTATGGTGTTAAACGAGGAATTTGCAGGTTGACTGGGTCAGGATTGTATTTGTTTTGGATTCGCCTGTTTCAGATTAATTTTCTACCTGTTATATTGTTGGTCATTACTAACAGTGTTCTGTGCTGGACATTGATCAGATCTGTCAACACAAGGCAACTTGTTCATGTGCAACAAGGCATCCAGCAATTCCGAGAACAGAAAGTGTCCTCATTGTCAGTCACTGTGATTGTAGCCAGTGTGTGCTTCGTTTTACTGACAACACCTTTTGCCATATGCATCATGACATACGAATATGGTTACTTTGACCGGGACCACCCCATTCAGAGTGGTCAGTACTCTGTGTTCAATGTTGTCAGCTATGCTCTTCTCTATTCCAACAGTGCTGCTAAGTTCTATCTGTATTGTGTAACTTTCACCAAGTTCATAGCAGAGTTGAGGCACGTACTTCAAGAATGTTATGGCTTATGTCATGAGGAAACACAATGTAGTTCTTAAAGTCTTATTAGAAATAACACTGAACATAATTATTTGTTTTACTATGAACTAATAAAACAATCTACAAATGAGTTCACTGGGCGAATTAAAACAAATGTTATACTATTATGATCAAAGTTGTGATTTACTGTCTTGAGAACGTCTACCTTATGGACATATCGTTTGCATAGTTTTTTAACCTCTATATTCTTGTGTTTGTGCCTATGTCTGTTTTATTTTTTATGATGTAAATTATAGAAACAAGGAACGGTCCGGAGTTCAAATTAGCAGTAATTTTTCATGGGCAATCTGGTTTGTTATTTTTTTGGACAACTCTGAAACTCTTAAATCTTGTGGAGGATTGCCTTGAGCCAGTGCTTTCAAGCCACATACCTGCAATGCTAAACAGCATCTAATTGTAAATGGAATGTTATATAATTATGATAGCCTTAAAACAAGACGTGGACTGACCTGAATGTAGCTACAGTCACTTTCTCAGTCATTGAAGGGACCAGTACAATGGCCAACTTGGACCGTTATTCACGGGACACTTGGTGCGATTTGTACCGACCTTATAAAACCCTGGCTTATCTCATCTTTGATATCAGTGATCCTATCGCTGTTATCTGTGGGTTGTTCGGAAATGTGATGATTATTCTGATCATTCTTCGTCTTTCTTCATCCACGACCAGTGTTTTCTTCATAGCTCTGGCCCTGTTTGACGAGATAGGGAGGACGACTGCACTGCAGAACGTCCTCAGATATGTGTTCAACTTTAAATCTATAAGGAATCAAGGAATCTGGCAGTGCAAGACATACAGGTTTGTAATTCGTATAGCATCACCTATATCGTCCTGGATGCTGGTGTCACTCACCGTGCTCAGGGCTGCTTCTGTGCTGTGGCCACTTCGCGTCAGTGTTGTGTGGACCAAGAGAAAGTCGTTAACTGCTGCAGGCATGGTGATCGTCGTTCTCATTATGATCAACTGCCACCATCTCTATGGATATAATATTTTTAGTCAGGGTGGATGTTATGTGTATGCGTCAGGAATCTACAACTGGTTTTCCATGAAAGTAGACCCCTGGATATACCTGGTTCAATTCAGTTTCTTGCCTTTCATTACAATGATGGTCAGCAACATCGTTCTAGTGTGGACACTGGTTAGATATTTTAGGATAAGTAAACATCTGTCAACACAACAGTCCAGCCAGGATTTTAGACAACAGAAAGTGACTTCATTGACTGTCACCTTGATTGCTGCCAGTGTTTGTTTTTTCCTCCTGACAACACCATGGGCTATATATTTGATATTTGAGGAATACATTGATTCGAGTGACCCCATTATCTATGGTCGATACAAGGTGTTTGCCATAACCAGCAATACGCTGTTCAATTTCAACAGTTCCATCAATTTCTATCTGTACTGTTTGACTGGCACCAGGTTCAGAGCAGAGTTCATGAAAATCACCCAAGATGTTTATGCCTTGTTCTGTAATCCAAAGAAACCGACTTCACAGTAGAGTTCCTGCTAATAATAGTATTGGTATTTGACACCATTATTCTGCGGAACAGTAGAGGTCCTGCTAATAATAGTATTGGTATTTGACACCATTATTCTGCAGAACAGTAGAGGTCCTGCTGATAATAGTATTGGTATTTGACACCATTATTCTGCGGAACAGTAGAGGTCCTGCTGATAATAGTATTGATATTTGACACCATTATTCTGCGGAACAGGGACAGTGCACTGAGAGCAGTGTTGTGCCATAGAATGGCAGTAAGGTCACCCTGCAGCCAACGCTGCAAAACAGGTAATAGCATCAGGACCGATGTGTGATACTGGTTCTTTATACCATTAATTCATATTGAACATGGCCAATAAAGCTGACCACAGCACTGATTCAGAACACGCAAGTGTATATGATAGTTCTTTTTACCAAGCTGATGATTTAATTCCTTACTGATTGGTCGTTTTATGCAGCTGATGATTATTTTCCTTGATGCAATCCTATTGGCAATCGCTTCGTAAGCAGATCACGTGTTCCTATGTAGAGTTTCGAACCGTTCCAACATGCATCACTCAATTTGTTATACGATGCTTTTCAACAAGATGCTTTGCCATATTGTATGCCATGAATGGGCCTGGTAGGATTGACAATTCTGCATGTTGTCCGTGTTTTGCCAGTAGATATGACATGCAAGTGAGGGGCTTAAGATTAAAATTTGACTCGCGTTAAGTTCTTTATTGCCCAGAAATAAATAACTTATACACGTGCATTTTAGAGACGCATAAAACAATGGCATATTTAAATCATTTCAAATTTTACAGATGTCTAATTCAGCTATTTATGTACTTATGGCATTCGTGGGATTCATGTTGATACATTAGCCAAAGGTGTGTCCACTGTTGTTGACAAGGCAAACAAATTGCTTGATGTCACATGAACCTGTACATTCTTAAAGGCCCATACGCTTCTCGTAAATAACGTGCAGAATGATGCAAAATCGATCTGGATTGTAAACTCTGACATTATTCAAAGTCACAGACAAGCATAAAACTGAACGCAATCATACTGTTAGCTCAAAGTTAGCAAAAATGCGCTGACCTTTTTTCTTCTGTGTACTCTGCTATCTTGAAATCTCGTCATGGGGCAATTAGCTCAAATGACGCAGCTAAGGGTAGTCAGTCGGCCTAGTTTAGTAGTAGTCCAGGCGAAATTAAGCTTGACCTTGTTTTGTTATATATATTAGGTTTTTATGTCGATCTAACATGATTTGAGGGTGCTGAATCTAAATCCGTTGGAGGCCAAGTTGTAAATGTTGGGCATTTTGAGCTATGACGAAATATTCAAAATGGCCACTATGGGACTCTAAAGAACTGTTAAAACATGCACTTACTGTAATTATGTTGTATCTAATGCTTTTATTTGTAAGAAAAATAGTATAGTTTGCTGAAATGATTCAAACTATGTTAAATATATTTCCTATTTTGTACTTATTAGCCCCCAGCCACTCTGTGGAGAGGGCTATCACGATTTTGTGTCCTTTCATTTGCCTGGCAATTATCTTAAGAACAATGTCACAGGATCACTTCAAATTTGTGTGCTACTATTTTAATGAAGCTGATGTGCCCCTCAGTATACCTTATTGACCTTGACATTTGACCTTGAGTATGTGATTTTAATGTATCAACTATACTTTTTCAACTTTTGCACTGCTGTGGTAAAATAAGCTATGTGTGGTTTTTTTTCCTAAGCTAAAGTGTATAGAGACTATTGAATTCCTGATACCCATTTTATTAAACCTTTCATCTTAAATGCTTGACCTTGAATTTGCATTGAATATTTTAACTTTTTGTTTTTATTTGTTTTAAATCTTTGCAGTAATGGTCTCATAATTGGTGCATTAACCAATTTATAGGTGGGTAAAAGTGCCGACGTGCAATGAAATGTTGGTCATTTACCCACCTATAAAATAAAATATAATATCGACACTGATCGCAGTGTTGTTCTGCTTGGCGCTTAACAACAAAGGCCAAGCATTACGATGAAGGCTAGAGATGTCATCGGTACTTAGGTTAGCATCTAT
Source organism: Phymorhynchus buccinoides (assembly GCA_017654935.2). Taxonomy (NCBI): domain Eukaryota; kingdom Metazoa; phylum Mollusca; class Gastropoda; order Neogastropoda; family Raphitomidae; genus Phymorhynchus; species Phymorhynchus buccinoides. The sequence goes on from CM065686.1 coordinate 3,944,164, forward strand.
ATAACCATAAGCTCATGTACCAATTATGAGACAGTTAATGCAATGATTTAAAATATATTAAAGCAAAAAGTTGAAATATTCAATGCTAATTCAAGGTCAAGCATTTAAGATGAAAGGTTTAGGCATAAAACAGGCATCCTCCACAAACCTTAGCTTAGAAACATTTTACGACAGCAGTGCAAAAGTTGAAAAAGTATAGTTGATACAATAAAATCACATACTCAAGGTCAAAGGCCAAGGTCAACAAGGCATACTTAGGGGCACATCAGCTTCATTAAAATAGTAGCACACACATTCGAAGTGATCCTGTGACATGGCTCTTAAGATAATTGCCAGGCAAATGAAAGGACACGAAATATCGTGATAGCCCTCTCCGCAGTGGCTGGGGGCTAATAAGTACTAAAATAGGATATAGTTCACATAGTTTGAATCATTTCAGCAAATTATACTATTTTTCTTACCCAAAAAAAAGCATTAGATACAAAATAATTACGTTAAAGTTCTCTAGAGTCCCATGTCGGCCATTTTGAATATTACGTCATAACTCAAAATGCCCAACATTTACAACTTAGCCTCGGACGGATTTTGATTCAGCACCCTCAAATCATGTTAGATCAACATAGAAACCTAATATATCACAAAACAAGGTAAACTTTATAATTTCGCCTGGACTAGAACAAGAAGAGAGGAACTTGAAGGTGTACAACTTAGCGTCATAATAATAATACGTATCCTCTGACAGCGTTACGTCATAAGCTAGGTATGAAAGTGTCCCAACAAGTTCTATTATTAAAAACGGGCCACAAACAGGCAAAATAATTTGTCTTCAAATAGTTCAACATCAGTCACAGGTGCCGTATTGATTTCCCCTAATCTACGTCACGCCAAATGGATTATCGCACAAATCCCATTTTTGGTGAGATTCAATGGCAGCTGGCAAATCTGCCCCAGGAGACCGATTTTTGCGAAATAAAAGTGTGTGCGTTCACTTTATCTTGAAGAATGTAACATAAAAGGTAGGTTACATAGATACAGTTTGTATACTGTGTCTATGTGTAGTAGGAAATAATGCTGAAACGTTTTCCAGAACGTTTTTAGGTCCGAATGGAGATGCGTATGGTCCTTTAAGAAGGCCGGAGGATCTGTTGCTTACGTAACTACAGCTTATTGCTGCTTGGGTGGACACATTCAATATTGACGCATTTTGGGCAGCTGTGTTTTGTGATTTTTAACTTAGTAGGTTGTGTTGTTATGTTGAATTATTACTTCAAAACTAATTAAATAAATGCAATGAAATTTCAGGATGTAATGCATCGAAAATGGAATTACGTCTGTCTAAAATAGTAAATCATTTGGTTAAGCCATTGTGGTTTTCTTGTCTTGTGAAGAAGTGGTACTTAACTTTTGTTGATCTCTGAAAACGTATCATAATCAGGCATGAACACGAGCGCTGACTGTGGCCATATGTGTTATTTTGCACATAGACTTACGTTTCATTCTGCAGACATCCCAAGGATTGTATACTGAGCATGAAAATATACGCACCGTTTTGTAAAATCCTGGACTTTTAAAAGCCCATGCACTTCAAAAGTCCATTATTTTACAAAATGGTCCCTATTTTACAAAATGGTCCCTATTTTACAAAATGGTCCCTACTACTTTATTTTTCCGTACACAAACCTTAAGATGTCTTTAGCAGAAAATGTAGTTGCATGTGCAAACCAATACAATGTCATCTAGTCACCATCTGTTTTCAGTTTGGTGTCAAATCATGACCAACAAAAGTAGATCTTCACAGGACCGCAAAATAAAAATGGCTGCACAAAATCCTTTTATATTATACAGAGCAACATAACACAACCCCCTAAATTAAAAGTCACAAAGCACAGCAACTGGAAACGTGTCAAATATGGGTGTGTCCACCCAAGCAGCAATAAGCTGGGTTCATTCACAAGACATTTCCTGAGCCTTTTTTCGCCCAACTTTTGTATTTCATTGGGTAAGGGATAGGGTTAGAGTCAGTTTAGGGTTATATTCATGCCTTATAAAGTTTGAAACAATAACATAATCAGCAAGGGAAAACGAACGTATACCCTCTAAATTCAGCGTCGCCATTCAATATTGCCGTACAGCATGGGGAATTCCCGTAAAACAATGGCGACCATTAAACGCCAAGTTCGCATATACGGTAACGCTTCGATCGGCTGTTTATTTTCTTAAATTATAATCATATAGTAAAAAGCCAAGTGTCCGTCGGTGTGTGTGTGTGTGTGTGTGTCTGTCTGTCTGAAACGCAAAACGGGCCTTATAACTCCGCCGTTTTTCGACCGAATCGCTTCAAATTTGCTGTGAGCCCTAACAGGGCGATGGCAACGGCAACCGAGGCGGCTGTATCATTTGCGCGGCTTCGCAAATGCGCGAAACGCGCATCCGCCGGCCTCTTGGCGCCCGTATCTCCGGCGTTTCTGGACCGATTGCCTTCCCATTTGGCAGGTACATGACCGGAGACGGTGACTATTGGTGTGCTAAACCGGAAGCAAATCGCTTCAGAAATGCGTGCGCTATACGCCGCCTCACCTTTTCACGAATAACTCCGCCGTTTCTTAACCGAATCGCTTCAAATTTGCTGTCAGGCTTGCTATGTCCCGGGCAAAGCCTGGCAGAAAATGTGAAGAGAATCGGGAGAAAGCGTCACTCTCAGAGCAGCGCCAACGGGAAACGGGGCCTTATAACTCCGCCGTTTCTTAACCGAATCGCTTCAAATTTGCTGTACTCAGCTTTACCAGTACTTGGCGTTACCGTTACTAGGCGTTACCGTTACTAGGGAGAGCGCATCACTCTCAGAGCAGCATGAACGGGAAACGGGGCCTTATAACTCCGCCTTTTCTTCACCGAATCGCTTCAAATTTACTGTACTCAGTAAGCTGCGAGGGGTAGTAGAACGGGATGAATGAAGAAGATGGAAGGAGGGAGAGAGACAAAAGTAGTAATAATATTTCGCGGACCCGGCGAAACCAGTACTCAGCGTTACCAGTACGTGGCATTACCAGTACGGTGCATTGCCAGTACTAGGCGTTGCGCTAGTTATCAATCTTTAATGTTGACGAAAATAGACCTAACCTGATTCTAACTCTATCCCTTACCCGATGAAGTACAAAAGTTGGGCGAAAAAGGCTCAGGGAATTTCGGATACGCTCGTGGGAGCTGCACATGTGTAAGCAGCAGTTCGCCCTGTTTATTTATTTTGTTTTTGTTGTTGTTGAAAATGTAGGGGATTCATGAGACACCGTGTAAATTGTTTGCCTTGTCAACAACAGTGGACACATCAAATGTTGAAGCTTTTTGAGTAGCCACAAGTTTGTGGTTTTCAAATGTGGGGTGGTTTTGTTTGTTGAGCTATTGTATCAAAATGACTGGCACAAATACAATGCAATTAACATTTGGGTACATAAATGATTAATATCTGCAAACTTTGAAATGGTTTGAACGAGCCGTTGTTTTATGCGAATGTAAAATGCACGTGTAGTTTATTTTGCTAGGCATGCAGTATAACTCAATTATTTGCACAAGGCACACAAGCACACGACACACACACACACACACACACACACACACACACACGCACGCACGCACGCACGCACACGCACACGCACGCACGCACGCACGCACACACACACACACACACACACACACACACACACACACACACACACACACACACACGCACGCACACACGCACACACACACGCACACACACAAGGGGTGAGTTGGGATATCTCAAAGGCAGATGGTAAAGTCAACCCAGGGATGTGTCATCACATGTGTCAGTGGAGCATTAGTTTTGTTTTGTTGTTTCGTTTTCTATCTTAGTAAGAACAATGCGATGGCTTGGAGTCAAAACTGACTATCTTTAGATAGTCTATTGACATATTATTGAACTTATTACCAAAACATAATAACTTGTATAAAAAAAGGACTGCTGAAATATAAAAAAAAACCGAAACCCCCTTTTTATATTTCTGCAGTCATTGTTTGATGCACGTTATTAGTTTTGATAATAAGTTCAATAATACGTCAATGGACTATTTAAAGATTGTCCGTTTTGACTCCAAGCCATCGAATGGGTGAGTTAAGACATTTCAGGGCAGATGGGGAACGTCTCCCAGGGATGTGTCATCACTTGTGTCAGTGTATGGGTGAGGTAAGACATTGCAGGGCAGATGGGGAACTTCTCCCAGGGATGTGTCATCACTTGTGTCAGTGTCACAGCCAGCAAGCTCATCCATGTTTATCTTCCCCTGTACAGTCTTTGCACATGGTGATCAATCGTCTAGGCCTAACATTGCAGGGCAGATGGGGAACGTCTCCCAGGGATGTGTCATCACTTGTGTCAGTGTATGGGTGATGTAAGACATTGCAGGGCAGATGGGGAACGTCTCCCAGCCTGGGATGTGTCATCACTTGTGTCAGTGTATGGGTGAGGTAAGACATTGCAGGGCAGATGGGGAACGTCTCCCAGGGATGTGTCATCACTTGTGTCAGTGTATGAGTGAGGTAAGACATTGCAGGTAATTTCAGTCTTGAAAAAAAAATACGGAAAATCCAGAGTTCGTCGATTTCACTGCCTCTTACTCTTAGAAAATTAATAATTGAAGTTGCGTAATTCGTAAGGCCATACTCCTGATCTGTTACTGTTTTAAACTGATTGTTCATGCGATGAAAACTTGTTCCACATCATCTACATTTCTGTAAGATATTTTATATTAGTCCTAATATTTTATTTTCGTTTCGTTAATCCCCCCCCCCCCACTCTGCCACAAAGCAAAGATCAAGGTCACAGCCAGCAAGCTCATCCATGTTTATCTTCCCCTGTACAGTCTTTGCACATGGTGATCAATCGTCTAGGCCTAACAAAGGATTCGTACGTCGAAGGCAGTGAAATCGACGAACCCTGGATTTTCCGTATATTTTTTTTCAAGACTGAAATGAATGTGGGCTAAATGTTAAGTACGTCGTCTTGATTATGAGGTAAGGCGTGATATCTTATTCTCTAGGCCTAGGCCTTGTTGCCGGAAGTGCGGTAGGCTAAGTATTGCATGCGCAGAGATGATGTGCGAATGAACACGAACAACCGTTGTCAAACGCAAATAAAACGAAACAACCGGGCCGTCAACGCACACACTCGGTACATCCATTTGTTACAGAAAATATAAGTTAACGACATTAAAATGTACCTATTTGTACACACCTGAAGTCTTGTGTTTCTTTTTAAAGAGCGTTTTTGTATATCTAATGGAGAGTCTTCTTTCCAGTATCTCCTACTCGGTACAACACAACAGTAATCTCTGCAACAAATGATTTTCTTTCTTTTGTTCCTTACCGATGTATCTGACTGCTTTGATCGTCATGACTTGAAGGCTCACGTCAAAATCAAGTATCCTGCTAACTTTAGCCCTCTAACATCTTATGTTTTTTTGAGAAAACGACAACGTTAAAGTTTCAGTGGAGAGTGAGAGTCTTCTTTAGTTTGAAGAGTGTGACTGAGTCAAGGTTAAAGGTTGCACAACAGTAATCTCTGCAACAAATGATTATCTTTATTTTGTTCTTTATCAATGTATCTGACTGCTTTGATCGTCGTGACTTGAAGGCTCACGTCAAAATCAAGTATCCTGCTAACTTTAACCCTCTAACGCCTTATATGTTTAGAGAAAATGACAACGTTAAGGTTTGAGTTAAGGTTAAAGGTCGGGGCCACGGACGCAACACACACACACACACACACACACACACACACACACACACACACACACACACACACACACATATATATATATATATATATATATATATATATATATATATATATATATATATATATATATATATATATATATATATATATATATATATATATATATACACACACACAGACACACAACCAACTTTGTTTTTTTTAAAAACGACGTGAGCCCAAAACACCCAGGCCAATGAAGAGAGATGGGAGTGATTTCCTAAAACCCGGGGATCAAGTTCTTACCAGAGAGGAAAGATTGTCATCAGCACCTAGGAGCAGCCATCCCATCAGATTTATATAGTAGTGTTCGGTCAGACGAGTAGATCACTCTGGCTTGATCCATACAACGGTGACTTTCAGGATGGACGTAAAGTACACACAATAGGAAGCATCAACAGGATGACAACCCATAGAAATGAACTCCCAGAAGTTTTTCTAATGCATGTTTAGCAACATGCATTGGCATTAACAAATCGATATTGGTTGTTATTTGGATACATAGAAAAAAATGAAATTTAAAAAACCGAGGAAGAACACTTTTTTTTAAACATACGTAGCAGGTTTATGTTGCTTGCGTTTGGGTAAAATGCTATCATGGCCATCATTGTCGAAACATGGGAGTCAATGAGTTAACTCTGCAAATATCCATTATGAACGGTTTAATTAACCCTCTTTTATCGGCAGCCATTTGGAGCTCAAAATGTCCGTTTAACTTACTAGGGTACAGAAAATGTTTGGACTGCAATAGTGAGGTTCGTCTGTGAATTGCATAGAATAAGGTCTATCCTTACCTCCCACAATTGCAAACGTAAGGTCATGGGATAAAGGGCCATAATTTGATGGGCATCCAATCATTGTAGTGCTGAAAGACGATTTGGGCATTGAAAGTGTACTCCACAACCGTAACAATTTAAACGCCATCTTTCAAACGAACACACATAGACAGACGGACGGACAGATAAGATAATGTATTAATACCTAGAGGGCTTATGTTTGCCTTTGAGAGCAAACATGGTAGAATTCCCCTCTTCAACCTCACTCACCCTGATTTCCTGCGCTGTAGCACTTACAGGTGGTACTTTAAATGATTGCATGCACTAAACGTCTCGCAAAATTAATGTAACATTTTATAGAAGAAAAAGAAAGAGATGGTCTTCAATATTGGAAATTCATCTGTGACATGTCTAGAATAAGGCCTATCCTTACCTCCCAAAAGCAAGGGCATAAGATAAAGAACCATAATTTCATGTTTTTAAGTGACACGGGTATCAATTCATTGTAGAGCCAAAAGACGACTTTGGCATTGAAAGGGTACTCTCCACAAATTAACCCTTTCACCGCCAAAGTCGCATTTTATCACCCCAGTGATTTAACACATATGCCACTAAAAGGCATCAAATTGGGGTCTATTATCCAAAGACCCTATTGTCTTAGTTTTGGGAAGTAAGGATAGACCTTGTTTTATATATGTCACAGAAACATCCCCAATACTGCAGATGGATTTTGTTCTCTACCCAGGTAAATTCAAGCGAACGCACATAGGCAGACGGACAGATAAACGAACCTGTCCCTGTTCCAACTGCAGTGAACTCCCGTACTTATAGAACAGGGAAGAGAAACGAACCTGTCCCTGTTCCAACTGCAGTGAACTCCCGTACTTATAGAACAGGGAAGAGAAACGAACCTGTCCCTGTTCCAACTGCAGTGAACTCCCGTACGTATAGAACAGGGAAGAGAAACGAACCTGTCCCTGTTCCAACTGCAGTGAACTCCCGTACTTATAGAACAGGGAAGAGAAACGAACCTGTCCCTGTTCCAACTGCAGTGAACTCCCGTACTTATAGAACAGGGAAGAGAAACGGGTTTCCATCTTATGTCCAAGTTAGGCTGTACTTCGGTCTCTTCGTTTCCCTCTGACGTTTGATTTCTGACCTTCATCTCGTTAGTCAAGTTAAGACCTAGCCACACTGCATACGATTTTGACCCCAATACGATACGATTGTGACGAAGTCTGTGAGTCATGATTCACGTGAAATACTTCCGTCTAAAAATAATTATACTATTTTCGTTCACTACGCTCTTGTAGACCGCAAAACACGAATCGAATGAAATGTCCGATACAAAAATAAGATATTTGATCAGATTCGTGTACGGGAGACTATAAAATAACCAGTAGGATTTCATCTAATTTGTTTTAGACCGTAGAATTTCACGTCTATCATGCCTCACAAATGTCAAAATCGGACTATAGTGAATCGAATCGTATGCAGTGTGGCTGTCTTTACAGTACAGTCCGCTTCTTGCACGCCCATCACACACAGGCCACGTTCTTGCCACACACCCCACGATCATTCAGAACGCGTACTCTTGTCGGGCGCAGCGCAGTGAGAGCGTGGTGGATTCTTAGAAGGAGCGTGGAGAGCGTAGTGGGCTGCGTTCTCGCTACAGCACATTCTAAACATGCTCACAACACACGCTGCAAGTTCGACGAGAAAGACAAATGGAAGCGTTGTGGGATCGTGGGGAGAACGGGGACAACGCAGTGGCATCGTGGTGAGTGCGTGGACGGCAGAAATACTAACAGAGTACTGATAACGTAGTGGCAGCGTAAAGGTCCACGCTAAGAGCGTAGCTCGGTCTACTTTTTTTTTCAGTTATTTGTGTCCTCTCCTCAGATCGTAGTGATGTCGTGGACAGTCAGTCAAACACTAGGCCGGGAGGATTTCCGCAACGTACCACGTTCTTTAAGAAACATAGTCAAAGCCAGAGTCAAAGTCAAACATTCTTGATTGTCTGGTGAAGAGACATCACAGTGTGGTCTCACGCAAGCACAGTACAACAAAAAAGGAAACGCATATTCATGCATTAAAAATGAAAACAAAACTAGGGAAAAGAATGGAAGTAGGCCTACAATCATGCTTCACAAAAAGTTGGACATTATTTGAAGTCGATGCAAGCGTCTCTCCCAACACGATGATAACCGCCCTCCATCCCCCGACCATTTATTTCCTGGCATCGCGCGCAGTGTGATGGGAGCCTTATCGGGCATAATATATAGAAACGTGCCGCAGTCATGTACTGTGTAAGTCATGTCACAGTTCTATTGGCCACTGCAACTAGGGTTATTAACGCCCTTGACGGTAAGAGTTAAGCCCTTGTTGATCAGTATCCAAAAGGACATTCACTCTTGCAAAAAGCAGACATAAGTGGCCTCAAATAGGGTTATTGGCGAGAGTTATTCCCTTGTTTGGTCAGTACTCAACCATCTTCCCCCACCCACCAAGGGCATTCACTCTTGCAAAAAGTGTTCTTTGCAGTGTCCAATAACATCGACACGAGATTTGGGTTAAAAAAAAAAAAGCACTTCTGGTCGCCTTAATGGAGATCACTTTACTGGCGTGTTTCACTGTCCTTTATTATTTAATATAAAGCGATTTTTCCCTCGCGCACGGTCGAGTGAAAGGAAGAGACAGATAGAAAGAGAGATTGAGTTTGGCGTTACTAAGAAACGGCCTTCTAATTAAACAGTATCTGGTGCCAAGGGGCTAAGGATCATAAGTACACTAAAGAGCCCATTTGACAAACAATGCTGAATTAAAAGTGTAGGCTAAAACCCGCGTTGTTTATTGCCTTGGCCGAATGCAGAGGTTTTAATTAATTAATTAACCCTTGACTGCCATCAACGTACTACGTACTGATCTGGTAACACCACTGATGATGTCATCAGATGAAGAGAAGTAACCCTAATAAGCTGGCTTTTGCTCTAACAAGGTCAAGAGAGTAATATCCCCAGACCATTTTGCCAGATTGGCTCTATCAGTTGTCTTTTTCATGGCATGATTTGCACAGTTATTTTTTCTTTAATTTTCTCTGGCAGTCAAGGGGTTCCTTTCAAACTGACACTAAGCTGACCCTAACCCTGTCCCTAAACCTTAACCCAGAATTTAACATGTCAAATACACACCAAAAACAACTACTTTGCTGCAGAAACAAATGAGTGTTCCCTATTTGGAAGAAACCAGGTGCAGTATTGTACTGAACACCTAGTTCTATTTCACCTAGCATAACATCATCAGTCTCATAAATCCCCCGAAGTCGGAGTGTGGCTGCCCACGTTTGCGGGATAAAAAAACAAAAACCGGTCACACACGTAATGTTCTCATCCATAGTTGATGCACTTGTACCATAGTGTTCAAGTGCTCCTGCTGTTGGGATGATCCCTGGAGTCGTTTATCCATGGTACCACAACAAACAACAAGCAACATTTCACCGAGGGAATAAATGAAAACAAATCGCTAGAGTCATTCCCTGTCGGCCAACCAGAAGCGCTCAATAGTCCGGCCCAAGTTGTAGTAAGAAAGCAAAGGGTGGTAGACCACCATCACCCCAGAATGTACGTAAAGATGCTTGGTGGTGCCCAGTCCGTTCTGTCGTCAACAAATAGCAGGGTGGCTCGGGGCACACACTCAATGTTCCGTATTATGTACCCTTCGGGCCCAGAGGACGTCAGTTAAACACTAACTTTCGTTCGGCACAGACCCTGAATATATACATCTTTGCCTCTCTATATTCTCTCTGTCTGTCTCGCGATATTTATCGCCGCTGTGTGTCCTTATTTTGTCTTTGTCTTTTCTCTCCGTGTGTCTTTCGATCGTTCTTTCTTTCGCTGTCACCGGCAACGGTTTTTATCTATTTCTTTTTTTTGGTCTGTCTTTTTTCCCCTTCTCTCTTTGTCTGGCTGTTCATCTGTGTGTCTTTTCAAGTTCTTCTAATCTTGTCCCAGTGGTTTATTCTTCATGTTTCTCTTTCGTCCTCTCTATGTTATATATAGTCTCTGGTTCTATCTCTACTCTCTCTTTGTGAAAGCTTTTGATAACGCTGTCTGGCTAGAAATTCGGTACTCATTTTCTCTTCTTCTTCTTTTCTTCTTCTTCTTCTTCTTCTTCTTCTTTTTCTTCTTCTTCTTCTTCTTCTCCTTCTTGTTTTCTCTTTTGATGATCCTGTGGGTTTTTATTGTTTTTTGTGCTTTTCTTTTTTCATGATCCTTCTTCTTATTCTTATTCTTCTGCGTTCCCAGGCCATATGGCCATACTGGGTAAGGTACGTATGTGTCCGGTTTTCAGTTTTCACTAGTCTCCCCGCTGCGTACAGCCGACACATTCCGATTTCGGAGGAGCTCAAAGGAGACAAATTATTTGGAAGATTGTTTTTTGGGGGGAAAAAGGCAGGAGAATGGACCAATATGTCAAAAAGATAGTAGATGATAGAAAGCAAAGGGAAAAGGCAGGAGAATGGACCAATATGTCAGAAAGATAGTAGATGATAGAAAGCAAAGGGAAAAGGCAGGAGAATGGACCAATATGTCAGAAAGATAGTAGATGATAGAAAGCAAAGGGAAAAGGCAGGAGAATGGGCCAATAAGTCAGAAAGATAGTAGATGATAGAAAGCAAAGGGAAAAGGCAGGAGAATGGACCAATAAGTCAGAAAGATAGTAGATGATAGAAAGCAAAGGGAAAAGGCAGGAGAATGGACCAATATGTCAGAAAGATAGTAGATGATAGAAAGCAAAGGGAAAAGGCAGGAGAATGGACCAATATGTCAGAAAGATAGTAGATGATAGAAAGCAAAGGGAAAAGGCAGGAGGATGAGCCAATAAGGCAGAAAGATAGTAGATGATAGAAAGCAAAGGGAAAAGGCAGGAGAATGGGACCAATATGTCAAAAAGATAGTAGATGATAGAAAGCAAAGGGAAAAGGCAGGAGAATGGACCATATATGTCAGAAAGATAGTAGATGATAGAAAGCAAAGGGAAAAGGCAGGAGAATGGACCAATATGTCAGAAAGATAGTAGATGATAGAAAGCAAAGGGAAAAGGCAGGAGAATGCCAATAAGTCAGAAAGATAGTAGATGATAGAAAGCAAAGGGAAAAGGCAGGAGAATGGACCAATAAGTCAAAAAGATAGTAGATGATAGAAAGCAAAGGGAAAAGGCAGGAGAATGGACCAATATGTCAGAAAGATAGTAGATGATAGAAAGCAAAGGGAAAAGGCAGGAGAATGGACCAATAAGTCAGAAAGATAGTAGATGATAGAAAGCAAAGGGAAAAGGCAGGAGAATGGACCAATATGTCAGAAAGATAGTAGATGATAGAAAGCAAAGGGAAAAGGCAGGAGGATGAGCAATAAGGCAGAAAGATAGTAGATGATCAGAAAGCAAAGGGAAAAGGCAGGAGAATGGACCAAAGTCAGAAAGATAGTAGATGATAGAAAGCAAAGGGAAAAGGCAGGAGAATGGACCAATATGTCAGAAAGATAGTAGATGATAGAAAGCAAAGGGAAAAGGCAGGAGAATGGACCAATATGTCAGAAAGATAGTAGATGATAGAAAGCAAAGGGAAAAGGCAGGAGAATGGACCAATATGTCAGAAAGATAGTAGATGATAGAAAGCAAAGGGAAAAGGCAGGAGAATGGACCAATAAGTCAGAAAGATAGTAGATGATAGAAAGCAAAGGGAAAAGGCAGGAGAATGGACCAATATGTCAGAAAGATAGTAGATGATAGAAAGCAAAGGGAAAAGGCAGGAGAATGGACCAATATGTCAAAAAGATAGTAGATGATAGAAAGCAAAGGGAAAAGGCAGGAGAATGGACCAATATGTCAGAAAGATAGTAGATGATAGAAAGCAAAGGGAAAAGGCAGGAGAATGGACCAATATGTCAGAAAGATAGTAGATGATAGAAAGCAAAGGGAAAAGGAACAGTAAAAAAGAATGGCAGATTAGAGGAAGTTCCAAGCACAGAACTTTCAAAAGGTGGGGGAACTGTTTTTAAAAAAGACACCCCCCGGTATCCCCCCCGGGGAATTATGATCCTATGTCTCTTATGTCCTCATAGCACTGACTCGGCTTAACCCTTTCGTGGCCAATGTCGCATTTATGCACCACAATGGTTTAACACCCATGTCACTAAACGGCATCAAATCAGGGCCTCTTCTCCAAAGACCCTATTTTCTTAATGTGGGGTGGTTAGGACAGGCCTAATGTTATGCATGTCACATAGGAATTCCCAATATTGCAGATCATCTTTTTTGTCTCTACCCAGTTAAGTGTAATGGCATTGTTTTGCTGAACAATGGCTGACGGCTAAAGGGTTAACCAGCCGTGAAGGGAAAGCTGGTTAACATTTCCAGGGCGTTCTGTTTGTCCCTGACTGTCTGACTATCTATCTGTCTGACTACGTGAACACCATAGCGTCTGAAAGGAGGGACCGAGGAGGCGTACATTTTGCATGTGGATGAGTATTTAGGATACGTAGGCCAAGTTAGAAAATGAAGGTCATTGGTCAAAGGTCAAGGCCACTGGAGCCGAACATACTGCCGCTCACCTGCTTTTTTCCAGCTGTCAATAATGCGCGAGCTATAGTTGAGATGCTCGGTGTCGCAGGGGTACTGTAAAGTGCGGGTGTAGACTGTTTGTTCGGACTTTAGTTTCAGAGGTGTTTGTTTGTTCATGCATGGTCAGTGTACCCGAAAATGCTGCCGCGTGGATAGCTGATCTAGCTTTTTCATGCTCTAGTGAGAATTTTCCTTGACCGTTCACTTTATTACTCTCTCTCTCTCTCTCTCTCTCTCTCTCTCTCTCTCTCTCTCTCTCTCTCTCTCTCTCTCTCTCTCTCTCTCTCTCTCTCTCTCTCTCTCTCTCTCTCTCTCTCTCTCTCTCTCTCTCTCTCTCTCTCTCTCTCTCTCTCTCTCTGTCTCTCTCTCTCTCTCTCTCTCTCTCTCTCTCTCTCTCTCTCTCTCTCTCTCTCTCTCTCTCTCTCTCTCTCTCTCTCTCTCTCTCTCTCTCTCTCTCTCTCTCTCTCTCTCTCTCTCTCTCTCTCTCTCTCTCTCTCTCTCTCTCTCTCTCTCTCTCTCTCTCTCTCTCTCTCTGTCTCTCTCTCTCTCTCTCTCTCTCTCTCTCTCTCTCTCTCTCTCTCTCTCTCTCTCTCTCTCTCTCTCTCTCTCTCTCTCTCTCTCTCTCTCTCTCTCTCTCTCTCTCTCTCTCTCTCTCTCTCTCTCTCTCTCTCTCTCTCTCTCTCTCTCTCTCTCTCTCTCTCTCCCTACTCTCCCCCCTACTGTCCACAGATAACTCTATAGGTAAAGGGAGATAAAAGGCTGAACCAACGTTTAGTCATTTTCCTGTGCCCACACATCATCTCTGCTTAGGAAGATAAAAGTGTACTAGTTGAGCTATGTCTGTCTCTCTCTCGCACACGCACGCACACGCACGCACACGCACACGCACGCGCACGCACACACACACACACACGCACACACACGCACGCACACGCACACGCACACGCACACACACACACACACACACACACACACACACACACACACACACACACACACACACACACACACACACACATTGTTTCGTGGTGGGGTTTTTGTTCTGCTGTCCACCAGATGGCTTTGTTTTTACGTTTGCAATTCTAATTTCCAAATCTTCGGAGAAATCTATTTCGCATTTCCCTAAACATTGGCAAGCCTATTGACACGTTATAAATCAAACCAAAGACACTCAAAGATAGTCTATGATCAAACAAAGTTACTTTAGAATAGCTCGTCATCTGCAGTGCTACACACATTAGGAATATCTTATTCCACCTCCCAGTAGCATCCCAAATTCCTGTCACCTTACGGGGTTTTTTTAATATATATTTTTTTACTCAAAATTGCAATACGTGGTTTAGTAGGTTATTTATTAATTAGTTATATGACTATGCGCGTTTGGCTGGTAACCTTTTGGGTTAAACAAAATGGGCTAATCCCGTTTTCCATTACGACCTAACACGCTGATACTTATCGACTCAAAGAAATCCTGTCTCAGCCATTTCCAGAACGGTTCCAAAGCGGTGTTGATCTCTGTCAATCCAAGCAGTGAATCTGCCACTGTGGTACCATTGACCTTTCACTCAAATGGCTTTTATCATCGGTTGACGTCAGTGGGGCTTCGAGTAACGTGAGAGCTGCAAAATAAACATTGATCTACAACAACCAGCCACCGTGGCTTAGTGGTAAAGTCGCGGACTACAGGCTGGGAGGTCAAGGGTTCGAATCTGATCAGAGGCGAAGGTTTTGTTTCGGTCCTGGACCGACTCCTTTCCAGAGTGAGTGGCTATGGGCTCAGTCGGAAGACTGAAACCACACAGTCGAGCTTCATCCGCTTAACGGATGCGATTATGAGAGTTGCTCTAATTTCATGACCAACACTGCAGGTGTCTGTAGTTTTCGGGGCTGGTCAACGCCGGGATATCGTTATGAAAGGAAGCGTAGCATACAGCACTGTCACGTAGTCTCAGACCCATACGGAACTCCATAGCACCATCATCATCATTGTCATCCGCCTCATTTCAATCAATCATCAACAATAACAAAAGTTTCAAAATACGTGGCCTTGTATGCCCTGCTCTGATGGTGACCTCAGTTTCGGTTTCCGATCCAGTCTATGCCTTGGTGCGTTCGGGTCAAAGTCATGGGGATCAGTGTGTTCTGGGGAGCTATCGGTGGACGGTCGTGGTGGCGCCCTCGGAGGAGGACCTCATTCACGCTAAGATAATAGTGTCGTCAGTAGAGGGCTTAGTTAGTCTCCAGACTCCACTGGATTTCACCAAAGTGACTCAGCAGCAGTGCTGTATCTCTTCGGTTGGTTGCCTGCTAACGGCCTATATAGATTCGCTCCCAGACCGCTGACTACTGGTTTCCGACCCTGCGACTTGAACAAGCTGGGGTGTGGCTGCGAGTTGGGACTCGGAATGAGCGGTGTGGGAGCAATGCCACTGTGCGGTCCAGAAGATTAGAGGGGACAACAAAAATTAAAATAAATTTATAGCAATGGAAATCAAAGGGAGAAAAATCATTAATAATTGTAGACCTCTCATGTTACTGTTGGACACACTACAGGCTAATAATAGCAACCAGTAATAAAAACCCATACCAGTAAAAGGGGCCAAGTTACAGTATATCGAGGGGGCTAGAGGTAAGACTCAGTCTCAAGAGGGGCTAAGTGGACAAGGCTTTAGACTTTCTGCTGGACAATGGTCTGGGAAGGTGGAGGTGGAGGAGGTGTGGTCAGGAGGGAAAGAGCGAGAGGGGAGGAGAGAGGGGAGGAGAGAGGGGAGGAAGGAGAGAGAGGTATGGGGGCAAGGACACAGAGATAGAGAAAGAAGAGAGAGAGAGAGAGAGAGAGAGAGAGAGAGAGAGAGAGAGAGAGAGAGAGAGAGAGAGAGAGAGAGAGAGAGAGGGGGGGGAGAGAGAGGAGAGAGAGAGAGAGAGAGAGAGAGAGAGAGAGAGAGAGAGAGAGAGAGAGAGAGAGAGAGAGAGAGAGAGAGAGAGAGAGAGAGAGAGAGAGAGAGAGAGAGAGAGAGAGAGACGGGTGAATAATAAGGTCACATTGATAAGGTGAAAAAAGAACATTATTTAAAGGTATGTGTCACATATGTAGCTTTAAAGGGGCACCCTGACGGGTGAGGTTTTGCAACAAACACGTCGAGATCACCAGGAAAACACCCTTTACAGAAATCGCAACACTCACATTGCTCGGGTTTCCAAGAAATCAAACCGTCAAATCGGCGATTCCTCCTTGGCGGAGGTGCTGGAAGTCTTTCAGTGAAAGAGAAGGCATGTGCCTCCTTTTTTCTAACGGCCGCCTGAGTCGCTAAGACCAAATCACAACATGTCCACAATGCAAGCCTTTTTATTCACAGTTTACCAAAACAGTTTATCACAACAAAGGAAATAACTACAATTTGTTTTCACTGTACTACAAAGAAGAAAAGGCTTCAGCCACTCTTGAGTGGCCTCCACCCACCCCGTCCAAAATGGCTTCTCTCTCCGGCAACTCCGCCAAGGAGGAATCGCCGTTTTGACGGTTTCATTTCTAGGAAACCAGAGCAAAGTGAGTGTTCCGCTCATTGAAAAGGCTGTCTTTCTGGAGATATCGACGTGTTTCTTGCAAAAATTAATCCGTCAGGGTGCCTCTTTACTACTTTTATTTTAATGTTTAGAAGTACCCGAATTGTCCTCTCCTGGAGACATAAAGATATGCGTTACATCGTTTGTCTCTGTATAGGTCTCTGTCTCTCTCTGTCGCCTGAAACGGAAATACATTTTGTATTAATTTGCCCTAAATATTTAAGACTTAGAGAAAAGATTATTCTAAAAAATATTATAAACATCCTTCTGCTTTTAGGCTTTCTTTGCTGATGTGTGACTCTGTGTGACTCTAGATGCGTATTTCACCTTTTAATGTGCCTGTCTGATGCAGTTGACATTCGCAATGAAGCGATGTTATATTTCCTATATTATCTTGATGTTATTTGTTATGTTTGTATGTTTGAATTGTGAAGATGTCCTATTGCTACCCCTTCCCACATGGCATGGGAAGATGGCCTGTCATTAAACAGTTGTTCACTACCTCTCTCTGTCGCTCTCTCTCTCTCTGTCTCTGAAAGAATAGGCGTTGCCTAAAATCTATATCCTTGGAAAAAAAGCTTAAGTTTTCAGGTTTTCTCTCTCTCTCTCTCTCTCTCTCTCTCTCTCTCTCTCTCTCTCTCTCTCTCTCCTCTCTCTCTCTTCTCTCTCTCTCTCTCTCTCTCTCTCTCTCTCTCTCTCTCTCTCTCTCTCTCTCTCTCTCTCTCTCTCTCTCTCTCTCTCTCTCTCTCTCTCTCTCTCTCTCTCTCTCTCTCTCTCTCTTCTTGTCTCTTTTGTCAGCAGGCGTCATAAAATGGAGAAGAAAAAACGGTCGTCTAGGGAAATAAAGAATGATCGGGTTTCTCCAGAAAACGATGACAGTTTGAGTGCTTTTTTCTGTACTGAAACATGGGGTGATAATTTGTATGTCAGCTTACTTTCATTTTTCAACATCTTTGGATGCATCGGGTTAGGATGAGTACACGTAAGAACTCTGTAGAACCCCCACATAAAGAGAGTAGGACAGTCTCGCGTGCGCGAACACACACACGCACGTACGTACGCACGCACGCACACTCACGCACGCGCGCGCACACACACACACACACACACACACTCTCTCTCTCTCTCTCTCTCTCTCTCTCTCTCTCTCTCTCTCTCTCTCTCTCACACACACACACACACACACACACACACACACACACACACACACACACACGCGCGCGCGCGCGCGCGCGCACGCACGCACGCACGCACACACGCACGCACGCACGCACGCACGCACGCACGCACGCACGCACGCACGCACGCACGCACGCACGCACGCACACGCACGCACGCACACGCACACGCACGCACGCACGCGCGCACACACACACGCGCAAAAAAAAACAGAACACGCACGCACAGAGACGCACAGACCCCACACACACACAGCGCACACGCACACGCACACGCAAAGCACACACCCTACACACACACACACACTGAGTGCACGCATGTCAGCAAAAACAGAACGAAAATGAAACACAAGAGCAGGCCCGAAGGCGCTGATGGCACCCAGAGACTCACAGACCCCACCTGCCCTACCAACACAAGAGCAGGCCCAGACCTACCCTGCAAGACGGTGTTGTGTTGTGTAGGTCTGAGTGCACACGGGCCATTTCATGTCAGCAAAGAACAGAGACTCACAGACCCCACCTGCCCTACCAACACAAGAGCAGGCCCAGACCTACCTTGCAAGACGGTGTTGTGTTGTGTAGGTCTGAGTGCACACGGGCCATTTCATGTCAGCAAAGAACAGAGACTCACAGACCCCACCTGCCCTACCAACACAAGAGCAGGCCCATACCTACCCTGCAAGACGGTGTTGTGTTGTGTAGGTCTGGGTGCACACGGGCCATTTCATGTCAGCAAAGAACAGAGACGAAACAGCTTCGTGGATTAAACAAACGTCAAAGGGGCCAACCATTAGGCCATTGTGCCCGCATCAGTTGGCAAGTGGAG
Source organism: Phymorhynchus buccinoides (assembly GCA_017654935.2). Taxonomy (NCBI): domain Eukaryota; kingdom Metazoa; phylum Mollusca; class Gastropoda; order Neogastropoda; family Raphitomidae; genus Phymorhynchus; species Phymorhynchus buccinoides. The sequence continues at coordinate 3,962,920 of CM065686.1, forward strand.
GATGGCTACCTCTAACCATTAGGCCATTGTGCCCGCATCAGTTGGGAAGTGGAGGATGGTTACCTCTAATCATTAGGCCATTGTGCCCACATCAGTTGGGAAGTGGAGGATGGCTACCTCTAACCATTAGGCCATTGTGCCCGCATCAGTTGGGAAGTGGAGGATGGCTACCTCTAATCATTAGGCCATTGTGCCCGCATCAGTTGGGAAGTGGAGGATGGCTACCTCTAACCATTAGGCCATTGTGCCCGCATCAGTTGTAAAATGGAGGATGGCTACCTCTAACCATAAGGCCATTGTGCCCGTATCAGTTGGGAAGTGGAGGATGGCTACCTCTAACCATTAGGCCATTGTGCCCGTATCAGTTGGGAAGTGGAGGATGGCTACCTCTAACCATTAGGCCATTGTGCCCGCATCAGTTGGGAAGTGGAATGGCTACCTCTAAACACCGAAACGGACTGAAACGGGCCGCAACGGACTCAATCTGAGGCTTGATGTGAGGATAATACTATAGATACAAATGCTGTGTGCCCATGCTGGCACATGAGTGCGCATGCATAATTGTATATTGTGTGTCTGAGAGTGTGAGAGTGTGAGAGTGTGTGTGTGTGTGTGTGTGTGTGTGTGTGTGTGTGTGTGTGTGTGTGTGTGTGTGTGTGTGTGTGTGTGTGTTGTGTGTGTGTGTGTGTGTGTGTGTGTGTGTGTGTGTGTGTGTGTGTGTTGTGTGTGTGTGTGTGTGTGTGTGTGTGTGTGTGTGTGTGTGTGTGTGTGTGTGTGTGTGTGTGTGTGTGTGTGTGTGTGTGTGTGTGTGTGTGTGTGTGTGTGTGTGTGTGTGTGTGTGTGTGTGTGTGTGTGTGTGTGTGTTGTGTGTGTGTGTGTGTGTGTGTGTGTGTGTGTGTGTGTGTGTGTGTGTGTGTGTGTGTGTGTGTGTGTGTGTGTGTGTGTGTGTGTTGTGTGTGTGTGTGTGTGTGTGTGTGTGTGTGTGTGTGTGTGTGTGTGTGTGTGTGTGTGTGTGTGTGTGTGTGTGTGTGTGTGTGTGTGTGTGTGTGTGTGTGTGTGTGTGTGTGTGTGTGTGTGTGTGTGTGTGTGTGTGTGTGTGTGTGTGTGTGTGTGGTGTGTGTGTGTGTGTGTGTGTGTGTGTGTGTGTGTGTGTGTGTGTGTGTGTGTGTGTGTGTGTGTGTGTGTGTGTGTGTGTGTGTGTGTGTGTGTGTGTGTGTGTGTGTGTGTGTGTGTGTGTGTGTGTGTGTGTGTGTGTGTGTGTGTGTGTGTGTGTGTGTGTGTGTGTGTGTGTGTGTGTGTGTGTGTGTGTGTGTGTGTGTGTGTGTGTGTGTGTGTGTGTGTGTGTGTGTGTGTGTGTGTGTGTGTGTGTGTGTGTGTGTGTGTGTGTGTGTGTGTGTGTGTGTGTGTGTGTGTGTGTGTGTGTGTGTGTGTGTGTGTGTGTGTGTGTGTGTGTGTGTGTGTGTGTGTGTGTGTGTGTGTGTGTGTGTGTGTGTGTGTGTGTGTGTGTGTGTGTGTGTGTGTGTGTGTGTGTGTGTGTGTGTGTGTGTGTGTGTGTGTGTGTGTGTGTGTGTGTGTGTGTGTGTGTGTGTGTGTGTGTGTGTGTGTGTGTGTGTGTGTGTGTGTGTGTGTGTGTGTGTGTGTGTGTGTGTGTGTGTGTGTGTGTGTGTGTGTGTGTGTGTGTGTGTGTGTGTGTGTGTGTGTGTGTGTGTGTGTGTTGTTGTTGTTGTTCTTTAATTTAACGTCTTTTCACTTAGAAGTGATATTAGACATGAAAGTGTGTGTGTGAGTGTGTGCGCGTGGGAATGTGCATGTGTATCTGTGTGTGCTTAAAGTGCATATTTATAAGTAACATTAGGGGATGTATGCTTAGTTAAAACAGTTTTTAAAAAAAAAATTGTAAACACACAAAAAACATAATAATAATAATAATAAAATAAAATACAAACTCCAGAATTGAACTATTATAAAATAAAAATGCAAACATTCTATAAACAGAAACCCAACAGCAATCATAGAAACGAGCCAAATGGACTTAACATTAAAGTTTGTACAAAATTCAAAAGAGATACGGCATCTTGGAATATACATTTGGATTCATCTTTTCTGAATTCTGAAAGGGCCGATTCAAAATAAGGGCAATAATATAGAATGTGTGTTGTTGTACAGTTATCAATAGCACCGCATACACATTGAAGATTTTTTGTGAATTTAGTTTTTAAAGCATTTAGCTTAAGTCTATAAAGTAGTGAAACAAACTTTTTAAGGCGTCTTGGATGTTTGTTTACATTTCTATTAAGAAATACATAATTTACTAAAGAATCTCTTTTCTGAGACTTCCATGATCGGGAGTTTAAACAACACTTTATGGAAGATTCAGGTTTATGTATTTTGTGAAGCATAGATTCTTTGTTGATTTTATCAAAATGTTCAGTGTGTGTGTGTGTGTGTGTGTGTGTGTGTGTGTGTGTGTGTGTGTGTGTGTGTGTGTGTGTGTGTGTGTGTGTGTGAGAGAGAGAGAGAGAGAGAGAGAGAGAGAGAGAGAGAGAGAGAGAGAGAGAGAGAGAGAGAGAGAGAGAGAGAGCGTGTGCGTGTGTGTATGTGTGTGTGCGTGTGTGTGCGCGCGCGTTGTATGTGCGTGCGTGTGTGTATATATGTGTGTGTGTATGTGAGCGTATGTGTGTGTGTGTGTGTGTGTGCATGTGTGTGTGTGTGCGCGCGCGTGTGTGTGTGTGAGAGAGCGTGTGCGTGCGCATGTGTGTGTGTGTGCGTGTGTGTGTGTGTGTGTGTGTGTGTGTGTGTGTGTTGGGGGGGGGGGGGGGGGGGGGGGGCGCGCTCGTGTGTGTGTGCGTGTGTATATGTGTGTGTGCGTGTGTGTGTGCGCGTGTGTGTGTGTGCGCGCGTGTGTGTGTGTGTGTATGTGTATGTGAGCGTGCATGTATGTGTGTGTGTGCGCATGCGCGTGCGTGCGTGAGCCTGTGTGTGCGTGTGCGTAATCAGATAAAACAAAAGCAAAACTAGAGCGTGAAAACGCTAGATCAACCAGCCACGTGGCAGCATTTTCGGCTCCAATGACCTTGACCCTTGTCCAATAACCTTCATTTTCGAACTTGACCTAGAATGGTATCCTAAGGTGTAGAGTGGCACAGAGATAACGCGTTCGCCTTGTGTCAAGTAAACCCGAGTTCGAACCTGGGTACAGGTGATTTTTCCTCTCACTCTGCACTAGGCCTTACGGTCTGAACGTGGAGTCTTTCGGATGAGACGATAAACCGAGGTTCCGTGTGCCCATGCACTTAGCACACGTTAATCCCTGTGGCAACGAAAAAGTTGACATTGACCCCCAAAATTGGGTGGCGCGCCTCTGGTGCGACGCGCTCTCCAGGTGGAGAGCAACCCGAATTTCACAGAGACGCCTCTATGACTATAAATAAAGTAATTAATTACCTACCCGCGTGCGAAATTTAAGGGTCCTAGGTTTCTTTAAAAAAATTAAATAAAGGTTACTGTTCTAAGATTTAACCTAGGTAGGTGAAGACGGGGTAAAAAGCCCATGGGCGAGTGAGAAGCCTGTGCCAATTATCTCATGAAATGAAGCAAATTTCAGTCACATTTTGCCCATGAGACGAGTGTTTCATGAGATAATTGGCATGGGCTTCTTACCCGCCCATGGGCTTTTTACCCCGTCTTACCCTATATCAGCTTGAGTCCGTTTCGGTGCTTAGAAGTACCGGTGGAGGATGGGGGGCATAGATGAATGCCTGTCTACCGTGTCCGAAAATGACTGCCAGATAGCAGAAGGAGCAGCCGCTATTCCGGGAAAGGTTTGAGGGTGAAATGCGTTTACAGTAGGTGCCTTGCCCAGTGAGCATCGTCACTCTCAAGGTTCAAGAGGGCTTTAGGACAGCTGGCACCGCCACACTGCATACGATTCGACCCCAATGCGATCCGATTGTGACGATGTCTGTGAGTCATGATTCACGTGAAATACTACCCTCTAAAAATAATTATACTATTTTCGCTCACTATGCTCAAATAGGCTCCAATGCATGAATCAAAGAAACAGTCTGATACAGACATCATAACTCGAAATATCGCTCTTTTAACACGGTGTTGCTGATTGTATTTCGTCTTGTCTGACAACATTATTTCATCATATTCGTGTACGGAGGATTACAAATAATAAAGTGAACAAAACCAGTAGGATTTCACCTGGTTCGTTGACTTTCATGATAACCATGCCTCACAAATGTCAAATCGCATCGCATTGGGGTCGAATAGTATGTAGCGTAGCAATCTCTTAACGCAGAGCTGTCCACTGTCTTTATCTTTCTCTCTCCTCTCTCTCGGTGCCTCACAAATGTCAAATCGCATCGCATTGGGATCGAATGGTATGTAGCGTCGCGTTCTCTGAACGCAGAGCTGTCCACTGTCTCTATCTTCTCTCTCCTCTCTCTCCGTGCCTCAGTATTTCAATCTTTAAACAGATGTGAAACAGGTTGGCCGACTCTCGCGAATAGACGATTTTCCGAGAAAAAAACCTAGGGGAGAGCACTTCGTGAAAATTAGAATTGTTTACCTCCATTATTCGGTCAAATACCATAGCAACAATGGCGTCGAAGCTTGAAACCGCAGGATGCGAGTCAGCGACTTGCACATTTTTTTAAAAGAAAAATGAGGGGCGTCCAGTATCCACAAACTGAGAGAACTTGCAAAATGTGACGTAAAAATATAAATGACATCAATTTTAAAACGACCCACGGTGTTCTAAGTGATGAAAGTCTAATCAAACACACGAGCCGAGAGCTGGGGATCTACCTGAAGGTAGAGTAACTCCCTCTGTTTGACCGATTGAATTAGGCAAGATCACTCCCACACACCATGAAATTACTCCCCTTAATTATTTCCGAACAATTCCTATTGTACTCCATGCGGTATCACTGAAATAAGTAAAATAAATTTCAAATACTTAGTAGTTTTGAAGTGTGTTATTGCACGTATTTGATAAAATATGAATAAACTACCTTAACCTACAACTAAAAATAAACATTGAGAGACAGAATAAGCATCGAGAGACAGAATAAACATTGAGACAGAATAAACATTGAGAGACAGAATAAGCATTGAGAGACAGAATAAGCATTGAGACAGAATAAACATTGAGAGACAGAATAAGCATTGAGAGACAGAATAAGCATTGAGAGACAGAATAAGCATTGAGAGACAGAATAAACATTGAGAGACAGAATAAGCATTGAGAGACAAAATAAACATTGAGAGACAGAATAAGCATTGAGAGACAGAATAAGCATTGAGAGACAGAATAAGCATTGAGAGACAGAATAAGCATCGAGAGACAGAATAAGCATCGAGAGACAGAATAAACATTGAGAGACAGAATAAACATTGAGAGACAGAATAAACATTGAGAGACAGAATAAACATTGAGAGACAGAATAAACATTGAGAGACAGAATAAACATTGAGAGACAGAATAAACATCGAGAGACATAATAAACATCGAGAGACAGAATAAACATTGAGAGACAGAATGAACATTGAGAGACATAATAAACATCGAGAGACATAATAAACATCGAGAGACGTCTCCCCTCAAGAGACAAAAAGGACACAGTCGTGTTTCAATTGAAGGCAGGGTGTGTTTAATCACATGTATTGGACTTTGTCCTTGAGGAACTTTGCAAACTGTTCATCCTTGTTGCGGATTGTGTTGACATGCTTCTCCAACGTCTGGGATTCCTTCTGGTCTCTGTGAACCCAACCAAAGGGACCAGTTAGCGCACACGTAGGCCTACACACATGGATGCGCAGACACGCACACAGATACAGAGACAGACACCAAGACATAGAAACAGAAACACACACACACATAATACGCGCACAAACACACACACAAACAAACACACAATAATGGTCACAATAGAGAAACTGTGTTGATATGCGAATGTTTGTGATGTTATAATTAAGAATCGATGTATATATTGTATACATTGTACATAATATGTTGCTCTCCCACTCCCCACCCTCTTCCCTGTTTTGTAACTTGTTTGTTTCTTTGTTTCTTTTCCCCTTTCTTTATTGTTTACCACTTTGGAATCTGTAGTTCCTTCGGCGGGGGGGGGGGGGGGGGGGGGGTGTTATGGATGGCTTGATGAAAAAAGTATATTATTTGCTTATTCAATGTTCCATCAGGAAATAAAATTTTGACTTGACTTGACACACACAAGCATGCATGGGCGCACGGACACATACGCACATACACATTCATTCACAAACGCACACGCATCTACACAAACACATATTCATAAATACGCGCGCACGCACACACGCACACATACATACGGCACGCGCGCGCATCAAACGCACACATAAAGAAAAGCAAGGGTGACTACAGGATCCGCTTGAAACAAGGGAATTGACCTTGAAGTTGGGGGTAGGGAGGATCCTTGGTGAAGAGATAATCATAGTGATGACACACATGCATATTTAGGCCTACATCTGAAAACACGCATGCACACAAATACATGTACGCATACATTACACACACGCTCTTTACAATCCTATTCGTTCATATTAGACAAATACATGACCAAAAATATAGGCATACCATGTCATCATCATTATCATGATCATGATCAACAACATCATCATCATCATCATCGTGACATTAGCCTGCATTTGTTTTAACTTCTTGAAAAAAGTAATCAGAATATTAGAAAGGTGTGGTCGAACGCGAGAACGTAATAACACAATTGTAAACTGAGAAATAATACAATGAAATACACTAGGCGGACTACAGACAATGATAGTATGCAGCATACGACTCTATGAGACAATATAACGCTGGATAAACTGGAGGGGAACACAAAGAACAATAACTCCGGAGAAACTCCAAGGACACACAAAGAACAATAACTATGGAGAAACCCTAAAGGGCCAGCCACACGTCATCTAAAATCGCACGACTGTACGATACGATTCAATCACGTGATCTCGAAGCGCGAATCACATTTGTTCCTGGAGACCACGTGATCGAATCGTATCGCACAGTTGTGCGAGTTTAGTGGACGTGTGGCTGGCCCTTAAGGAAACGCAAAGAACAACAACTCTGGGGATGTCGTCCCATCCCGTAATATAGTTCAGCACAGTACCGTGCGATACAGCACCATAGAATGCAACACAACACAATACTATGCTATGCAAATGACATCATGGGGAGGGGTCAAAGGTGAGCACACAAAGCGTCCTTGACCTTGCAATGCGGACGTGGTCGCCATGTTGTTGGTGACACTCCAGGCGCCGCACTGTTTTATCCTGCACATCCTTTTTCCGGGTTAGGGCCATGGCCTAAAAAATGAAAGGGGAAAAAGTGAAGAAAGTAAAAATACATTCATTTTTATTAACAGACTCAAACCTAGCTTGTTGTACTCTGTATCGTCCAATCATCGTATTTATTTTACTTTCTAATGATTCATTATTTGTTTGCCTTTAATGTTCTTGTTATCAATGTAAAGGGCACTGAGCTCATGTGAGAAAGAGCGCTATATAAATTCCCATTATTATTATTTTTTTAATTTATTATTATTATTATTATTTATCATTCATTTTCTGTTGCTGTTACTCTGTGTATGCTTTGGAGTAACATTTCGCTTAAACCGAAGGACGAAATTATGGACATGTGACTGTGATTATTGCTCCTCATTTCTAGACTGGTGCTGCAATCAGAGGGATGGGTTGGCCTTTAGGGACCTACCCCAAAACCTGCAGTCCTCAAATCCCTTTGGCCGAGAGAGAGGAGAGAGTGGGGATGCACCCCGGGAAAGGCATCACCGCAATAGACAAATTCTAGCCCAGCCCGCCAGAATAGCATTTGCCCCCTCTGCTATCTGGCATGTCATTGTCGGGAGCGACAGACAGGCCTACAATGTCCAGGTTATTCGTTGAAGAACGAGTTTAGCTCGATCATCTGTTTCGTATTGAGTCCCAGTGTCCGTCCTCTTTACCCCAGGGTGACCCTTTCAAGACACACTGACCCACCACGGTTAAATCCATTGGGGGGGTTTCTGGGTACCTGTGACCCGTATACAAATGCCCCCAACTTGAAATTGAGGCTGCTGTTTAAAATGATGTTTCGTTTTCAATTTGGGGGCATTTGTATGGGAGTCAAACCTGGTCAAAACAAGATTTCTGACCAGCTATAAGAGCGGAAACACGTGAAACCCGTGACTTTGACACGTGATCTGGTGGGTCTTTAAGCTATGCAGATAGGGGATACCGCTACTAGTCTGTCCCCCTTTTTTTTACCCGCCCTACCAACACAAGAGCAGCCCTACAGCGCACATACCACTTCCATGTTCTTGGTCCACTCGCTCTTGGTGTGCACCGTCTTGGGCTGGTACAGATGGAGGCTAACGGCCTGCCCCTTTTTGCCCGCGCTCTGGGAGCACAGAGAGGACAGGTCTTTGTCTGACCCCTGACCCCACGTCTTGGCGTCCCTTTGGCGTTGTTCCTCCCTGGATAACGCATACACGCGCAATCGCGCGAGCGCACATGCGCGCGCGCGCGCACACACACACACACACACACACACACACACACACACACACACACACACACACACACACACACACACACACACACACACACAAACACACCACACGATTTGCGCAAAATTAATGGTGAAATAAATCTGGTCTATTGACAACAGTCTGTAGCATTGAGTTTTCTCCCTCGAAGACACAGAGAGAGATATATATAAATAGATAGAGAGAGAGAGAGAGAGAGAGAGAGAGAGAGAGAGAGAGAGAGAGAGAGAGAGAGAGAGAGAGAGAGAGAGAGAGAGAGAGAGAGAGAGAGAGAGAGAGAGAGAGAGAGAGAGAGAGAGAGAGAGAGAGAGAGAGAGAGAGAGAGAGAGAGAGAGAGAGAGAGAGAGAGAGAGAGAGAGAGAGAGAGAGAGAGAGAGAGAGAGAGAGAGAGAGAGAGAGAGAGAGAGAGAGAGAGAGAGAGAGAGAGAGAGAGAGAGAGAGAGAGAGAGAGAGAGAGAGAGAGAGAGAGAGAGAGAGAGAGAGAGAGAGAGAGAGAGAGAGAGAGAGAGAGAGAGGCGAGAGAGAGAGAGAGAGAGAGAGAGAGAGAGAGAGAGAGAGAGAGAGAGAGAGAGAGAGAGAGAGAGAGAGAGAGAGAGAGAGAGAGAGAGAGAGAGAGAGAGAGCGAGAGAGAGAGAGAGAGAGAGAGAGAGAGAGACGAGAGAGAGAGAGAGAGAGAGAGAGAGAGAGAGAGAGAGAGAGAGAGAGAGAGAGAGAGAGAGAGAGAGAGAGAGAGAGAGAGAGAGAGAGAGAGAGAGAGAGAGAGAGAGACACAGAGAGAGACAGAGACAGAGAGAGCCAGAGACAAAGAGGCAGATCGAGAGAGACAGACACAGACAGAGACAGCGAGATTTCAGATGCCTTCTAGTACGACACCTCTTCTTCTTCTTCTTCGTTCCCAGGCCATATGGCCATAATGAATAAGGTACGTATGTGTCCGGTTTTCAATGTTCACTGTTCTCCCCACCGCATCCAGCTCCAGCTGACACATTCCGATTTCGGAGGAGCACAAAGAAGAAAAATGGACAGGTTTTTGAAAAGGACAAGAAAAAAAAAGACAGGAGAATTAGCCAATAAGCCAGAAAAAAATCGTAGATGATAAGTTGTAAATAAACACATATTAGATAGTAGTAGATACTATATAGACATTCCCATTTCGGAAGAGCGCCACCTATTCAAAAATGGGGATAAATCAGGCTCATTCACCTTTTCTGCTTAGCCTGTTCCGTGGCTGCCGCCAGCTTGTGGTCCCTCTGTGTTGCGGGTTTCTTCAGGGTGTCCCCGCTGATGAGGGGGTGCATGGAGGCCAATCCTGACACTGGCCGGTACCTCATCTTCAGGTCCGCCGCTCCCCCGGGCAGGTTCCGACCGTACGGGTCCACGTAGTAAGGCCTGGGGGGGGGGGGAGGAGGAGGGGACAAGATATGTAACGCAGCACCACCAAGTGGGGACATTAAGTGTCAAGATGACCATTCTGAGACAATGGTCCAGATAAACGCTTCAGACATTACTCGTTCACATGATATAACCACCATTCTTGTATCTTTTGTTTCGTTTTAGAATTACGAGCATTCAATTTTGGTAGGGTGACTGTCGGCCATGTTGATAAATCACAGTCTAAAGTTTAGCCCAGCTTAAGAAAATGTATCAGCCTACTCTTTTCAAAGGACTTTTTAGAGTATTTATAGACCATACAAAATAAAGATTATCCTTTACAAATATGAAAGATCAGATTTTAGAGAGCACGAAAATACCCATAACTCAAAATAGATTTGTTGTTAAAGAGATTACTTTGCAAGCCAGTTGTTAGAAACTAGCACAGCGACTTAGTGTCCCTTTCGTGGTGCTGTGTCACATGTTACAGTCCAGGGCCTGTATTCACGTTGGGATAGTATGAGACTTATCATCATGATATCTTAGAAGTCCTTTCAAATGTAGTAGGATTTAAATATAGGACTTTATCGCCTTGGCTTAAGGCTGAGTCAGACCAATTGACATAGGCTAGAACACCAAGGCTACATCAAAATGTTGTTGCGCTCTGCATAGCTATGCGGGGATTGTCTTTAGCCATGGCAAGCTCCTAGCATAACATAATCAGTCCAAAATCATCCGAAGTCGGAGTATGGCTGCCAACGTGACTGGGCAATAAAAAAAACCGGTCACGCACGTAATGTTCTCATCCCTAGCTGGTGCATTTGTACCGTAGTGTTCAAGTGCTTCGGCTGTTGGTCTTTCAGCCAGGCTACAACAACAATAGAACTTTATAAGGACTTCTAACATAGCATGATGATAATTCTCATTATCTCAATGTGAATACAAGCACAGATTGAGATAGTGCAATGCAACTTCCCTTATAAGTTATAAGACCTTCACAAATCATCCAAAATGAGGTCTTATAAGGGAGGGGTCTTATAAGGGAGGTAATTGTAATACTTCCCAAAAAATGGCAATGTCTCAGAGAAGTAGGTCTTATGTGGGAGGCAGTCGTACAATGGGAGGTTCCAATGTATAATGCGTGATCTGTGCCTGTATGGGTCGTGCAGAGGAGGTGAAAGCTATTCTGGTAAACACCCTCAGCCGTGTAAAGAGTCCAAACAAGAAATGGAAGGATTGTTGAGAGGCCGCGAGGCCTAATGTATATACTAACTGCCCTGCCCTGACCTGACTTGATCTGGAAAATTCTTGCCCAGTGAGCATCTCCACTCACTAAGCTAAAAGTAGTTACTCTGTTATGTATCTAGAATAAAACTTATCGGCTGACTTTTTTTCAGAATGACATTTTTTTTGTTTTTACATACATTTTTATTCACAATATCAGAAATTACAAATGCGCAGAATGAGGACAGTGCGCTGAGAGATTCAAAAACATTAAATAATGTTATTATGAGGAGAAAACAATATACACAGGAATAAACGAACAAACTATAAAGAAGCTCAAAACAAACAATTGAATAGCAATAATAAATAAGTACATAATGTACACATGAAATCAAAAATGACTGGAACAAAACAAAACAAACAACAAAAACCACAAAAAGGAGCATCTCCATTAGCGTGGTGGCAAACAACTGATTATGCAGGCACAAAGAATGGCATGTTTAGGGTTAGGGTTATTAGCTGCCCTGGGGCTTTGCCCGTTGAAGGATTTTACAAAATAAATCGGAAATACTGCAGTTTTATAAAAGTGTTTGTTTCTTGTGCTGAAATAACATTTTTATACAAGACAATAAAGAACACAAACGCCCATATTCTAGTTTGCAGCGAATTTCCAAGTGTCTTACACACTTTTCTTCTACCCCTATTATGACACAGAAAATAAATTCTGAATCCTCAAAATGCCTAAAAATGGAGAAAATTGCCCAGAACGGGGTGAGATGGGGAAGTGTCTTCAATAGAAAAAACAAATTAGGCATTTCCCAGAAAATCCACGATAGCTTTCTATCACTTTCCTTCGTGCAAGTCTGTATTTATTGCATACTATGTAGTAGAATGTATGTATGTAAAACCAGTCTCCAGCACCACTCGCCAGGCCCTGACCTGGAATCCACAGAGGCCGGCCTGGCAACAGCTGGAGGCGGGACACTCTGGCAGAACTAGAGAGGCAGGGAAGCACCTGGAACGGCATTGAGCGAGCTGCCCAGAACGGGGTGAGATGGGGAAGTGTCTTCAATAGCATATGCTCCACTGGGTGCATTGGACATAAAGGAAAGGAAGGAGTATGCATGCAATCAAACACGTGTATGGGT
>CM065686.1:3977765-3980265 GCA_017654935.2 Phymorhynchus buccinoides
CCACTGCTGACCGTGCATCTGACAGGCAAACATAAGACACGCGGCTAAAGGCCTAGCCACACTGCATACGATTTGACCCCAATCCAATACGATTGCGAAAATGTGAGAGATGATTCACGTGAAATACTTCCGTCTAAAACTAACTCTACTATTTCCGTTCACTCTACTCATGTAGACCGCAATACTGATACACAAATCAAATCAAATGTCCGATACAAAAACAATAAGATATTTCATCAGATTCGTGTACAGGAGACTACAAATACAGTGAACGTAACTAGTAGGGCTTTATCAGATTTATTTAGACTAGAATTTCACGTCAATCATGCCTCACAAATGGCAAAATCGGACCGTAGTTTGTCGAATCGTATGCAGTGTGGCTGGTCCTTAATATCAGCGTTGATACTGCATTGATACTGCATTGATTAGATGACGGTAAGCGGCCATTTCTAAAATAGTAACTTACATATTAATCACAAATTTAAAAAAATAATTGAAGACCCGTGGTGAACTAGGCCTACACATCTGAGCTCTATTTAATATGGAATGAAATGCAATGAATGACATTGTTATAAAATACAAATGGTATAAGCTAGAATTTACAGACGTGGTGCAAGTAAAGTCAAGGTTTAGAGAAACAAACAGTAGGCCTACTCTGTGTGTGTGTGTGTGTGTGTGTGTGTGTGTGTGCGTGTGCGTGTGCGTGTGCGTGCGTGTGCGTGCGTGTGCGTGCGCGCGCGCGCGCGTGTGTGTGTGTGTGCGTGTGTGTGCTTCCGCGCGCGCGCGCGCGCGTGTGTGTGTGTGTTTTACATAAACAGACTAAATCAGTAATGTTTTGTTTTAAACTGCAGTTAGCATGGGGGAAGATGCTGGTCTTTTTTAAGCAAAACATTTTTTTGGCGTGTGAAATTAATAATATTATAATAATTATCTTGGTTGAGTTTCAATTTGCTACCACAGGCAAACAAGTAGGCCTACATTATCCTAATTTGGTTGAATACTTGTGAACATAAGCTTTAGCTTTTGCACCTAACCTTGACCTTGTCTAATCTAGAACTCTGAACTCAGAACTGGGTTCAATTTTTCAAATATTCTTTGGTGTTTCGCTGTTTGGGCCTACCTTAAATTTTGAAAACGGCAGCAGTATTTCCAAGCCCCCCTTTCCAGAAGGTGTCTGGCATCAGGCCGATCTCATAGCATGGCCTTCCCACTCCAAGATGTCATTTGAGTTCCAGATGACCAACAGACAGGCTGGGGTGGTCTGCATCTTTCAGGAAGAGGCCATTATTCTGACGTGTAATTTTAAGGCCCTCAGATCAAGACGATATGACGTGTTTTTTAATGACGTCTTCAGCGTAATAAAACAAATGACGTCCCTTTGCTTGGAATAAGGTGACTGGGTGTCACAATAAATAAGTAGTCGTATGAAATATTTACCTCTGCGCATGCGCATTAGAGCAGTTACTTATATCACGTGATTACTACTAACCCTAACCCTATCCCTAACCCTATCCCTAACCCTATCCCTAACCCTATCCCTAACCCTATCCCTAACCCTATCCCTAACCCTATCCCTAACCCTATCCCTAACCCTATCCCTAACCACGGAAAGAACCAAGAAATAGAGCAGGAGGGTGTAAATCTACATATTTGCAGAGAAATCGATGTACAAAGCCATGCACTTAGTTTCGTAATGATTCACAATGGCGGACAAACAAACGATTCTGATTGGCTACGCGGCTAGAGGTAAAAATCTCATAGAGGTAAAAAATACACCGCCACAGCATGTAAGCTTGTCGCAGCCGCGAACGAAGAGAGCAAAGCTGGTAATGTTTTCCGAGATTTCTTGTTGTTCCTGACTATTTGTCTGTCTGAACACGATAACGTTTAAAGGGAGGGACCTAGGATCAAGATCAAGGTCAAGGACATTGGTAGACCTTGAAAGTGGTTGGGAGCTAAACAATGAGTGTGTTACTACTGTTAGCCATATTTTTCACATGTGTGCTTGACAGAGGCTCTTCAAATTTTGTGTGGTGGTAGGCCTATATCATCTAGACTAGATGATATTGGAGCATAAGTATTGGCGTGCTGATCTTCATAATGAAGTTTGACTGGGTGTGTGTGTCCATTTTTCTGAATGTGTTTAGACATGAACGTTAATTTTGGAAGAAATGCCGTTCCAGAGGAGACCAGCTGCATATTGTAAGCTAGAATTGAATACATTTAATTTTGGAAGAGGTAACATCAGTCTATGAGGAAGACGCTTCATGTTGAATTCAAATTTATCTTGTTAAGGAGAAGAAGAAGAAGAAGTGGGAGAGAGGGAGAGAGAGAGAGAGAGAGAGAGAGAGAGAGAGAGAGAGAGAGAGAGAGAGAGAGAGAGAGAGAGAGAGAGAGAGAGAGAGAGAGAGAGAGAGAGAGAGAGAGAGAGAGAGAGAGAGAGAGGAGAGGGGGGGGAGGAGGAGAGAGAGAGAGAGAGGGGGGGAGGGAGAGAGGATAT
>CM065686.1:3985265-3987765 GCA_017654935.2 Phymorhynchus buccinoides
GTGTACATTATGACATGTTGTTATAGACACTGCACGTACACAACAGTATTGAACTTCACTGTGTACATTATGACATGTTATTATAGACACTGCACGTACACAACAGTATTGAACTTCACTGTGTACATTATGACATGTTATTATAGACACTGCACGTACACAACAGTATTGAACTTCACTGTGTACATTATGACATGTTATTATAGACACTGCACGTACACAACAGTATTGAACTTCACTGTGTACATTATGACATGTTATTATAGACACTGCACGTACACAACAGTATTGAACTTCACTGTGTACATTATGACATGTTATTATAGACACTGCACGTACACAACAGTATTGAACTTCACTGTGTACATTATGACATGTTATTATAGACACTGCACGTACACAACAGTATTGAACTTCACTGTGTACATTATGACATGTTATAGACACTGCACGTACACAACAGTATTGAACTTCACTGTGTACATTATGACATGTTATTATAGACACTGCACGTACACAACAGTATTGAACTTCACTGTGTACATTATGACATGTTATTATAGACACTGCACGTACACAACAGTATTGAACTTCACTGTGTACATTATGACATGTTATTATAGACACTGCACGTACACAACAGTATTGAACTTCACTGTGTACATTATGACATGTTATTATAGACACTGCACGTACACAACAGTATTGAACTTCACTGTGTACATTATGACATGTTATTATAGACACTGCACGTACACAACAGTATTGAACTTCACTGTGTACATTATGACATGTTATTATAGACACTGCACGTACACAACAGTATTGAACTTCACTGTGTACATTATGACATGTTATAGACACTGCACGTACACAACAGTATTGAACTTCACTGTGTACATTATGACATGTTATTATAGACACTGCACGTACACAACAGTATTGAACTTCACTGTGTACATTATGACATGTTATTATAGACACTGCACGTACACAACAGTATTGAACTTCACTGTGTACATTATGACATGTTATTATAGACACTGCACGTACACAACAGTATTGAACTTCACTGTGTACATTATGACATGTTATTATAGACACTGCACGTACACAACAGTATTGAACTTCACTGTGTACATTATGACATGTTATAGACATTGCACGTACACAACAGTATTGAACTTCACTGTGTAAAGGAACAGCCAAGAAGACGCCATTGTATGATCATGACTGTACTCAAGAAAATCCCAGAAGTTCACATCGCTTTGTCAAAAAAACAACCCCCACCAAACAATCAAAGGTTTTGTACAATCAGTGCAATGTTGCTAATGCTAGTGTCAATGTCTGTAGGTGAGTGCGATTGATTTGATTCATCTTCTTGCGCAGACGAGTAACCAGATATCTGTGCATATTCTTCTTCTCCTTCTCCTTCTTCTTCTTCTTCTTCTTCTTCTTCTTCTTCTTCTTCTGCGTTCCCAGGCCATATGACCATAATGGGTAAAGTATGTATGAATCCGGTTTTCAGTTTTCGTTGGTCTCCCCGCTGCGCATAGCCGACACATTCCAATTTCGGAGGACCTCAAAGGAGAAAAATTATTTCGAAGAATTTGTTTTTAAAAGGCAGGAGAATGGGCCAATCAGTCAGAAAAATAGTAGATGATAGAAAACAAATGGAAAAGGCAGAGTCAAAGAGAGTGGCAGATTAGAGGAAGCTACAAACACAGAACTTCCAGGTGGGGGAACTATTTTTCCAGCCCCCCTCCCCCCCCCCGTTCTGGTATCCCCACGGGGAGAGACTCGTGGAGGGGGCAGGGTCTTCCAGCTCCCTGTATGGAGGCACGAGGCATCCACCCACTGCCTCATATATAATTATATTCTGATCAATTTTCACAAACTTGATTGCTCCTGGGATTCACGTTCATCAACCTACCATATCAATGTTTAGCTCTAATCATTTTCAAAACAATCTTGGTCAAATGTTAACCACTTGTACACATACAAAAAAAACGTCTGCCAAAATAAGCTGGCCATCGCTTCTTACTGTACAATGAGATCCATGGCTTTACCAGGACATTGACGGATCGTGACTATCGTCAAATAGCGCGTAGCATCACAAACCACTCATGGAAGTACTGGCAGACCCTTCTCTTTACTAAAACATCGATCGGCTATCGTCAAATAGTGCGTAACACCACAAACCACTCACAGACGGGGTAGGGGTTGAAGGAGGCTCGGTGGGTGGTGGTGAGTGGGGCCACGGAGGGGAGGGTGTGGGTGTTGGGGGAGGGTGGGGCGCAGGGGGAGTGGTGGGGGTTAGGGCGCACGTGCGGCCGGTCGGTTAGGCCGGTCTGCAGGCGGTCAGTGAACTTGGCGCTGTCCTACACACTGACCAGCCCTGGGACTGGGTGGAACGGGATTATGGAACATCAGCAGAGACGTAGACAGATAGACAGATATACACACTGACCAGCCCTGGGACAGGGTGAAGCGGGATTCA
>CM065686.1:3997765-4002765 GCA_017654935.2 Phymorhynchus buccinoides
ACAGTAAAAGGCTAACGGGATGGTTTTTGTTTTTGTTTTAAGAAATTATAATGTACTGTTATCTAGTTTTTATCTGTTGGACACGCGAGTGTTTGTGTGTGTTATGTCTTTGCGTGCATGCATGCATGTTCGCCTAAATGCATACATGCGTGCGCATATGCGTGTTTATGTGCATGCGTGTTTATGTGCATGCGTGTTTGTTTGCGTGCGTGTGTGCATATTTGCATGCGCATGCGCGTATTTGCATAATCATGTACATACTATGTACGTGCGTGCGTGCGCGTGTGTGTGCTTGTGCGAGTGAGAACTAGTCGCGCACATACACACGCGCATGCACACACACGCACACGCACGCGCGCACACACACACATACACACACACACACACACACACACACACACACACACACACACACACACACACACACACACACACACACACACACACACAGGGAGGGATCTGTGGTGGGGGTGGTTGATAGGCTGGTAACAAAAGAAAGAATGTGTTTGCTAATTGCGGGACAGTAGACCTACCGCGGGGCATCTTATTGACACGAGTTGACAAGTTTACGATGGGTGAGATAAGAGTCAGTCACAAGTACAGGGTGAGTTTCTCTGCATAACGGTCGCCGCGCGAATAACGCTCACGCCAAACGGGACTTAAGAAACACTTTAGAAAAGCGTTTGCGGAAGAAGCTCTTGTCTGATTGGTCGAACTGGTTTTTTTTAATTTTAACCAAACTTAACAAACTATTAATGGACCAATCAAAAACAAGAACTGTATTCACTCCATGCTAGTCATGTGATATTTCCCATGATCCTTCAAATAGTTCGTGGCTCGCTACCTAGATGACAGCCACAAAACGTTTTTGCCGATTTGCGCGCACGCTACGTAACGTTAGCCCTTGTGAAACTCGACCCAGGCCGCCTGCAGATGGCTTAATTTATTCTGTCCAAGCTTTTCATTAGGCTTAGCGTGAGTGGTCAGAGGAACTGAACAAGGTATCAAAGGCGTACCGCGCTGTGGTCAGGAATGTAACACGTCTCTGCTATCGGTTCCCGTATCATGATCAAAGACGATGAGAGAGAGAGAGAGAGAGAGAGAGAGAGAGAGAGAGAGAGAGAGAGAGAGAGAGAGAGAGAGAGAGAGAGAGAGAGAGAGAGAGAGAGAGAGAGAGAGAGAGAGAGAGAGAGAGAGAGAGAGAGAGAGAGAGAGAGAGAGAGAGAGAGAGAGAGAGAGAGAGAGAGAGAGAGAGAGAGAGAGAGAGGGGGAGGGGTGGAAGTTGTGGGAGTTGTAGTAGAAAAAACTGAAATATTCTTTAAAATAAATAAATAGGCAGATAGATAGACAGATACATAAATATATAAAATTTGATATCTAATTATATTATGAACGATCCGAGATAGTGATGTTCTTATAAGAGTTTGTCTTGGTCATTTACAAATAATAATAAAGTGATACGCGAATTACCGTTAGTTCCTAATCATTGAAAAACATTTTTTAAGTTATTGCTATTCTGAGGATTAGGTACTGCAAAAGCATGAAAGTCCCTAGGTTTTAAACCATAAACATGGTCTAAAACCAGAGACTAAAATCATCATAAGGCCCTTAAAAGTAACGACAATTGCCTGACACTTTGCAGGAATAATGTTTGTCATGTTCTTGTCATATATAAAGCAAATAAACAAGATACAATCCCTTGCCATATTTTAACACAAGAGGAAACACTTACCCTACCCCCCTCTAAAATCAATATTTTGACTACGAGCAGAGACTAAAATCATCATAAGTCCCTTAAACGTACTGACAATTGCCTGAACTTTTGCAGGAATACTATTTAGTATACTATTGTTATATAGCACCAAACAAAAAAGGTACAATCCCATGCCATTTTGTAACACAAGAGGAAACACATACCCCACTCCCCTCTAAAAACAATATTTTGACTACGATCAGAGACTAAAATCATCATAAGTCCCTTAAAAGTAACGACAATTGCCTGAAACTTTGCAGGAATAATGTTTGTTATGTTCTTGTCATATAAAGCAAATAAACAAGATACAATCCCTTGCCATCTTTTAACACAAGAGGAAACACATACCCTACATCCCTCTAAAATCAATATTTTGACTACGAGCAGAGACTAAAATCATCATAAGTCCCTTAAAATTATCGACAATTGTTTGAAGCTTTACAGGAATAATGTTTGTTATGTTCTTGTTATATGCAACAACAAAACAAGATACAATCCCTTGCCATTTTTGAAAACAAAGGGAAATGCATGTCCCACCCCCCTCTAAAATCAATATTTTGACTACGAGCAGAGACTAAAATCATCATAAGTCCCTTAAAAGTATCGACAATTGTTTGAAACTTTACAGGAATAATGTTTGTTATGTTCTTGTTATATGCAACAAAAAAACAAGATACAATCCCTTGCCATTTTTGAAAACAAAGGGAAATGCATGTCCCACCCCCCTCTAAAACCAATATTTTGACTACGATCAGAGACTAAAATCATCATAAGTCCCTTAAAAGTACCGACAATTGCCTGAAACTTTGCAGGAATAATGTTTGTTATGTTCTTGTCATATAAAGCAAATAAACAAGATACAATCCCTTGCCATATTTTAACACAAGAGGAAACACTTACCCTACCCCCCTCTAAAATCAATATTTTGACTACGAGCAGAGACTAAAATCATCATAAGTCCCTTAAAAGTACCGACAATTGCCTGAACTTTTGCAGGAATAATATTTAGTATGTTCTTGTCATATATCACAAATAAAAAAGGTACAATCCCATGCCATTTTGTAACACAAGAGGAAACACCTACCCTACCCCCCTCTAAAATCAATATTTTGACTACGATCAGAGACTAAAATCATCCTAAGTCCCTTAAAAGTAACGACAATTGCCTGAAACTTTGCAGGAATAATGTTTGTTATGTTCTTGTTATATAAAGCAAATAAACAACATACAATCCCTTGCCATATTTTAACACAAGAGGAAACACCTACCCTACCCCCCTCTAAAATCAATATTTTGACTACGAGCAGAGACTAAAATCATCAAAAGTCCCTTAAAAGTATCGACAATTGTTTGAAACTTTACAGGAATAATGTTTGTTATGTTCTTGTTATATGCAACAAATAAACAAGATACAATCCCTTGCCATTTTTGAAAACAAAGGGAAATGCATGTCCCACCCCCCTCTAAAACCAATATTTTGACTACGATCAGAGACTAAAAGCATCATAAGTCCCTTAAAAGTACTGATAATTGCCTTAAACTTTGCAGGAATAATGTTTGTCATGTTCTTGTCATATAAAGCAAATAAACAAGATACAATCCCTTGCCATATTTTAACACAAGAGGAAACACTTACCCTTCACCCCTCTAAAATCAATATTTTGACTACGATCAGAGACTAAAATCATCACAAGTCCCTTAAAATTAACAACAGTTCCCTGAAACGTTGCAGGAATAATGTTTATTATGTTCTTGTCATATAAAGAAAACAAACAAGATACAATCCCATATCATGTTTAAACCCAAGAGAAAATACTTACCCCACCCCCCATCTAAAATCAAAATTTGGATTATGGAAATAACTTACACCAACCCCATCTAAATCAATTTGGAAATACAATTATAGAGAGGCATTGTAACAAAAAGAATTCTTTATAACTGGGAGTTCTATTAAAACATTCAGACAGTATGCGTGCGCGCACACACACACACGCACACATGCACAAAATGATTACAACCTGTCTACACAAACTCATATAAAAACATGCAAACAACCACACACACACCGCAGACAGACACACACACAATGGCTTGCACACCCACGCATGCAGGCACTGCATTTCAGCACAATATCAAATGTATGAATGTGACCAAACCAACCACAGCCCACACAGTGAGAGTTGAGATGTGTGCCTTGCTTCTTACTGACTCCGTATGTGCGTGAATCAGATTGAAAACAGTAAGGGAAATATTAGTGTTCTAACTTCACATCATGGTCTCTTTTGACCGTATTTTATATCTATATACTCATAACATTTTTTGAATTAACCCATTTATCTGAAAATTATCCCGTTTTTACCCAAAAATACAGACCTTGCAATACCAAAACAATTTGAGTCAAAAGGGCCCAAGTTTTAGTTGGTCCAGTTTGACCCAAAATCATTTCAAAATGTTGAGGCCACCAATTTCGTGTCAAAACGGACTATCTAACAAAAATGTCAAATACTCCATTGTTTGTATTCTAATTAACTCCCGAATTTGCAATAATATCTTTGAGACCCCAATACACCACCACTCCAAAATTAATGTAATAGGGAAGCTTAGATTTTGTACAGGAATTGTTCAAAACTTTAGAAGCGTTTTTCTCGAAACAGGCCTTTTCGAGTTAGTCTGTTTTGACTCCAAGCCATCGTATTGTAAGTGAAAGGAATAATCTGAAACCTTGCAGAGTTTGATTTAACCGAAAGCAAGCATAATGGCAGCAAATTGTCATGTTCAAAACAGGGTGAAAAGGCTAATATGAAACACCTGTAGAGGTATATATGAAACACACACACACACACACACACACACACACACACACACACACACACACACACACACACACACACACACACACACACACACACACACACACACACACACACACACACGTACACACACACACACACACACACACACACACACACACACACACACACACACACACACACACACACACACACACACACACACACACACACACACACACACACACACACACACACACACACACACACACACACACACACACACACACACACACACACACACGTACACACACACACACACACACACACACACACACACACACACACACACACACACACACACACACACGTACACACACACACACACACACACACACACACACACACACACACACACACACACACACGTACACACACACACACACACACACACACAC